>JAODKF010000100.1:97802-109303 GCA_026779585.1 Mormyrus proboscirostris
CCCCTGCCATGTGCACAGTCCCTGCAAAGGCTATAGATTTACTCGCCCCCTGCCATGTGCACAGTCCCTGCAAAGGCTATAGATTTACTCGTCCCCTGCCATGTGCAGAGTCTCTGCAAAGGCTATAGATTTACAACACCCCCCCCCAGTCTTGCAGATAAGTGAGACACTCGGACTGGCTTTTGCTGAAACACCTGTGGGCAGAGCCCAGATAAGGAGATATTTGTTTCCCCAGGAAATGGTCAGTGTTCAGGCCTTTTTTAAAATTCTGTTGCTATATCTGTCCTAATAACACGCTGGCACAGAGACTGAAGAAACATTGCATTTTACAATCATTTTATGCTGTGCTGTTGGAGTTAAATATCAACATTTCCACACCAATGCAAATACAGTGACTACCCACAGTATGTCTTTTTATAAAAAAAAAGGTACAGTTTTTCACAAATATTCAAATGACATGACTAAAATGATCCATCTCCTGTTCATTGTTCTAGTGGTGTTCAGTCTTAAATCCCACGTCATCCAGTGAACTTCAGATTTACTGAAGTGTGATTTCTGAAGCACGAACACACTGCAGAGGTTTTTCCCACCAATCAAAAGAAGGGGGTGTTCCGGTGGCTTCCCCTACATCCCAGGATGGCACCTCCCTCTACAGGCCACGCAACAGCACATTACACAAATGCCCAATTCCTCACACGTTCTGCTTAGGAGCTACCGGCAGCAAGCAGAGTGACCATGACGGCGAAGCTGGAATCTTCCAAAGCATTTTGCAAACAGCAAGCCTTTTATGCGCTTTCCAGCACTGGGGGAGCAGCATGAGTCTGCAGGGCTTCCCAAAGGCAGGCTGAATAAAATGACAGCATGTGAATAAATGTGCACAGCGGAGCGCGCAGTGCAGCATGGAAGCACAGGCCCCCCAGTTACAGCGCAGTGCAGCAGGGAAGCACAGGCCCCCCAGTTACAGCGCAGTGCAGCATGGAAGCACAGGCCCCCCAGTTACAGCGCAGTGTGCGGCATCGGCTCAGCAGGCAGAATGGGCTGCTGACGCAGGCGCTCAGGCAGCTGGCTGACCCGCACTTCACTCCCTCCCTCCCTCGCAGGATCCACCTCTGTGCTGATCTTCACTGTATAAACTAAACCAAATGTTCTTGACGTTAAATAGGCATCGTCAAAGCCACGACAGCCGGGGGAAGAAATGCAGTTGGAGCCGTCTAATAACAGCCGGACACTGCTTTTCACTCCAGATTCAAACAAACTCATCTCCAGATGAGCTATGGGATAGGATCACTGTTGCTGGGGCAGGTCACAGCTGTCCTGCACGTGTCATAATTAAAACCATCAAAACCACATGAAGGCACGCTGGCTGAAGAAAGATAAAGATCTTATGATGCACCATCAGTCATATGCAAAACAGTTATAGTTAGGAATATCTTTCCATGACATACAATGATAACAGAATCCCTAGAACCACCAAGATCATGTGGGGGTGGATAGTGTAGGTTTGATAAGCAAGATACTGCAGATAAAAACACTTCTCTGGTAGAAACCTATTTTTTAAAAAAATCTAAAATTTACAGTAAAATGGAAAAAAAAAATACAAAAAGATTTTGCAAGGGCAAATATTTTACATAGTAATATCGAGGCACCTAAAGCATGTAGTTCTACCTCATGGTATCCCCCCCCCCTCCCGAGAAGTCAGGTCCCGCCCTCAGAAGAGGCAGTTCATGCACTTGACGGCCTTGCTGCCATAGTCCAGGCACTCAGGTCCAATGCACTCGCAGCAGGCATTATGAAACCAGCGATACTTGGAGCCACCCATCGATTCGCAGTACAGTTTGCACTGGCGGATGGACACGCAGTCGTCGAAGTACACCACCGTGCACAGGTTATCTGTGGTGAAAATTACATGGAAAAAAATAAAAATTATTATTTGCACGAGTATGAATACAGGCAGACTGGAGTGCTTCTTTTGCCATATATCATTCTGCTTGCTGGGGAGGCACACAAATCAGCTGACCTGCATCTGAAGGAAACCTTTTAGAAAGAACTTTGTTTAATCGAGACAAAATGTCAGACTGTAGCGTGCTTGAGGGCACCATATGCTCTGGCAGGTCTGGTAAGTGTGTAATCCGCCTGCCTCGTGTCTCTCTCTCTCTCCGCAGACATAACAGGCTGGAGAGATCCAAATCGAGCAGGACAGTATGCTACGCCGGACCTGATCTGAGAGCAGATGCAGAGTGCCCGCTTAGTGACGTGCCTTTCTGCATGGCCTACTTTCAGAAGACTGCAAGCACCCAACAGCCAAAGGGCTTTATGGCATTAAACATATGGCGTTTTCCCAGCAAACCCCTGAAGCAGATACTTGACGATTGGCTGCCCTCATGTCAGTAACAGCTGCAGAACTTTTGGTCAAACGGTACACTGAAAGTCTACATTTTTCCATCGTCGTTAGGTTTTTATTAATTTTTAATTTTTTTTTTTACTGGGTGTGTGTCCTCTCTTTACAGTGGTGTTTACGATATATTTTAAGTCGACAAAAGGTTTCTTGTCTGTCTTTCAGAATTACAGCTCCCACCTGCTGGTTCAAGCTGCACTCCTTGCTGGGATGACCTCGTACCTCGAGTGCCGTCATAGCTAGCGTGAATGCTGTTGCCAGGCAATGAGACGTTTTGGTGCGCGTCGTCAAGTGTTTCGAGGAAGGAGACCAGGTTCTCGTGGTGGGAGAGCTCCTCGGCCACCGGGAAGGAGACCACCATCATGTTGATGGGTGCGTCGCCTTCGGTGAGGGCACGGAAGAGCGACGGGATGGGTCTGTGCAGCTCCTCCACGGTGCTCTTGGAGGTGGGTGGAGTGTCGCTGTAGTTCTTTGGGTTGCACATGCCTGTGAAGACAAGGCCAAAGAGGACAGGCTACTGAGGACAGTCCTAGGACAGACACTTGAAGGGCGTCCAGCACGTTAAATCATTGTATAAGGGTCAGGCGCATTGTGTGTTGATGTTACAGTTCTTTGAAAAGCATATAACCAGTGCTGGGAGTAATGGCGTTTAAGTATAACGGCGTTACTAACGGTAATCTAATTAATTATTTTTCCCATACTTGTAACGCCGTTATCGTTACTGAGAATGTTAAGTAGCGCGTTACTAAAATTTGGTTGAATGACACATCAAGCTTTGGCTTTATCAGCTGCCTGATGAGAGATAATGATGACACCGTTGCAACGCCGTTACTGGCAATTAAATGCACGTTACTATAACTGAGAACACTGAAGCGGTTTTCATGCAAGCAGCGTCTCTCTCAGCCACAGGACCTCTCTTTCTCTGGGGTGTGTGTGTTTGTGTCTGTTTGGGGCCGGAGCGGGACACATAACCAGTGATGATGATTGGTGTGTCTGTAAACGTGGTGTAACTGAGAATGTGATGATTGGCTTAGATTGGCAAACAATGGAAATTTACTCAGAGGCAGAGTAGTGCGGGTGTTCACACACAAGCACACGCGCGGTCAGTCGCACACACCAACATCCAGGAATCACAACGATGGCCAAGTCCAACAAGTTCAAAGGTAGTTTTTGCAAACTGGAAGTATAAACACTACTTTTCCCTCGCTGAGGTGAAGGCAAAAATGTTTATGTAACGTGCAACTTATGCCCAGTCAAAGAGTCTCTCTGCGTCGGTGACAAGATGTTGAATTTGATAGTTGTCTCTCATGTTGTCCCACAACAACATTAAAATAGTGTAGATTAGTGTACAATGTTTAATATTTATTTTATAGTTATATTAAATTAGATTTTTTTTTTTTAAAGTAACGCAATAGTTACTTTGCCTGGTGACTAGTTACTTTTATAATGATGTAACTCAGTTACTATTTGTGAGAAGTAACTAGTAACTATAATTACTTTTTTAAAGGTATGTGCCCAACACTGCATATAACAGAAGCCACCTGTGTGTTTCACACTTCCACTTGTCCGCTCTAAGCAGGCATGAAAGCATCTGTGGCTAATCCACAGCATTTTAGCAGCCCATGTCTGCCACTGGCAATCCCGGATACTCCGACTCTCTCACAGGTTTCCATTCTGCACATGACTTCCTTAATTATTTCACTTACTGACCTAACTTAACCTTCTGTTTCCACATGCTTCAAAGAAGCCGCTATAAAATAAGTGCCTCTACAGCGGCTAGGAGCATTAGCGAGCCGTAACAGTAATGAGTGTCAGCGTGGGGATCAGGCGGCCGGGTGTCGGCACGGCCATCGGGCGGCGGTGCCACCTCAGGAGACAATCCAAAGGCCAGCAACAGCTCTTAACTGTCAATATCCAATTCACTGCTATGCAATAGAGCAGGAATAAACCAAGAAACATCTGAAGCCATTTCAAGAAACCATTCTAACTCACAGTAATGGGAAAGATAAACAAAGCCATCTGGAGAAATTCTTCACCCACAGGGCATGCAGATGGAGGTGCAGCAAAGACAGCAATGGCAGACCAAAGGACACATGCAGACTCTCCACCAAGCTGCCCCACATCAGCAGAAGATGCTCACATGACCAGGCACTCGTGTTCCACCCTACCATCACCTTCTTTCAGGAGACCCAAGTGAATTTTACAGGAATTTTAACAGGCCAAAGGAACAGATTTGTTTTATTTAACAGTTCCAGAGGAGCCTCACTGCACTGAGTCTCAGCTTTGATGAGACAATCCAAACAGTCATAATTAGTTCCTGCAGCAGGCTGGACCCAAAGTAGCAAAGCAACGACCCCTGCTAATCGGTGGCCTTCTGACAGCTGGGCTGGCTGAACAACCCACCTCATGTTCTTCCTTCTTCCAGCACTCAGCATTTGCACCCAGACCACAATCCCGACATTTTCAGCAACAGCATGAAATCCGCTTAAAAAAATCCCACCTCCCTGGAATGGGGCCTTAGTCACCAACCCGAAATTGAAAAGGACCGGCCAGGCCCCCGGAGCGGTCTGGCCCATGGAACGGTCTGGCCCATGGAGCGGTCAGGGGCAAGGAGCAGTCTGGCTCACGGAGCCTCGGTGATATAAATAACAAGCAGCTGAAATGTGCCCTTATGCGCCTCACAGCCTGTCAGATGAGTTCCTGTCTGAGTGACTCTACGAACACTCCGGCTGTAATCCTACACCATTACTCCCGTTGTGAGATAAGTGGCTCTCAAAATGGTTATGCTGCAGGCCTCTCATACTTGGGGGGGGGGGGGGGGGTCACCTTTTTCAAATGGACTCCAAAACAGGTATTCGAGGACATTGTGAGTTTTTGAGCATTTAGAAGCCAAGCATCACTGCTAGGACTAGTTCTTAGGACATGGAGGCAGGTGCTGCAGCTCATCCTGCCCCATCAGTCGTTCCTTTCTCTTCCCTGAAGGTCTGCAGGCTTCCTGCTCGGCACAGTCGTACCTTGGCCTCCAGACGGGGCCCCTCCCCCACCTCCCAGGTAGGACCCCACTGGCCTGCTTCCCCTCCCCACGCACAGGGCAGCCCCTTCTCAGCACGATTCCATCTGCCCCTCTCCCCCCCTCCTTTGCAGAACACCTATATGCTCCCCAACTCCCGGAATTCAGAGAATTCATCTTGTAGAGTTCCTCCAGCTCCACCGTCGGTAGACGCGCTGGCACAGACACCCGGCACAGCGGAGGGAGAAGCGGAGGGAATATGTTCCCCATGTGTGCCTGATGCTGCCGACGACATCCGTTTGATTTCGGGGAAGTCTGTCCTAACGAGAACCACACTTCAAGCCAAATTATACTAGTGGAGCAATTTAGCCTCCATGCAGTTCAAATTACGAGCTTCAGAAGTGGCTCTATGTAGTCGAAACATTTCAAGTGAAAGTACGTCATCAACATCCCCCGAACACGACGTTCACAGACATAAATCAGTATGACGAAGTGAAAGTACGCCATCAACATCCCCCGGACACGACGTTCACAGACATAAATCAGTATGACGACACATCTGATCTGATCAAATACAACCTCCATTACATTCGCCTAGTCAAGAGAGACCATAACCTGCATTTCATCCCTTTCATTACACATTACTTTTCTATACAGGGTCTACATGTTTTTCACAGGAATTTATGTAATAAAAATTTAAAAAAAAGATTGAATATTTTGGGATTTTTAAAGTCCCAATAAAAATGTAAAAACATTTCGAATCCAAAATGGCTGAAATTCTCAGACAGTCTCTCAGCTAGAATCTGCAGAGATGCAGCAGCATTTTGCTGGTCTTTCGCCGTCCTGCTACGTGGCACCGTGGGATTGCATGCGCACTGGGTGTGTCCAGTGTCCCACCACTGCGGTGTCCCTACCACTTGCTGTAAAAAGACAATATAAAATAAAGGGCAGAGCTGAATACGAGCGATACGAGAGAAGCCTGGAAGTTTACAAGCAGACCACAGACCACATAAGGCATGTGAGGTGGGGGCCGACCGCATGGGTGGATGTGTCTCACGCACGCCACACAGAGCAAGCGGCCTGACATGGCTACCTCTGGGGGGTAAAGAGGGATTGGATAAGCAGAATTTTTAAGCAAAAATTGGGCACAAAACCTAATTTCAGCACTAAAACAACCTGTTTCTGCCAAGAGCTGTCGGGTGGCCAGAGGGGATGAGCTAATTATAGACAGGAGATAATTGTGATAAAGATCGTGCGGGAGAAGGTGCCTGCCAACTCCGTGCTGAAGAAGCAGGGCGGCACGAAATCGCATTGCCATTATACTGCATATCTGCAATAATCAGCTTCAGATAACATTGGTCCAGATGCTGGCTTTTTGTTCCATACGGACGTGTATTTACACGCACAGTTTGGTAAACAGATTAGTAGTGCGGCTAATATATTAACAAGACGTGTGCCTGAAAGTTAGGGCCCTGTATGTATTCAGCTTATACTTGTGTTTAATAAACGTGTCAGACTTTAAACTGCAGAAAGTAGCGCCACATCACCGACATCCTTTTACCTTGTTTATCCAAAATATCTCCTCTTAACAGATGCTGTGGCTGCTGAGCTGCTCCTTTCTTCACCGTCACTTCAGTGCTTATCGCTTCCATGATTTACCAAAACAGTAGCATGTGGCTCCGCTAACCAAATTTAATAAACACAAGGATACGCCAAATTTAAAGACATTGCTTATTGGTTACAATACGCCTCATTAAATTTGGTAATCCTTATCAAATTGTGGGAGTTAGTAAACGTCCATATGGTACCAAAACGCCGGCATCCGGAGAAATGTTTGCGGCCCTCATCAGAAGACCTGGTGATGATGCACAAGTGCTATATAATCATGATTTGATATCGTGCAGCTATACAAGGAGTAGTGTATGACGGGATGATGATGATGATGATGATGATGATGATGACGACGAAGGCCACTCACCCACACAGTCGCAGCACTCCTCCCACAGGCTGCCCAGACACAGCATGCACTCCTTGCAGCAGGAACAGTTCCCGTCCAGCGGCCGGCACTGGCACAGCTCCTGGAAGAGGTGCAGGGGCATGGGAGTCAGCGGAGGAGGTGTGGCCCAGGGGGTGTGGCCATTCCGGCCCTCTTCTGCTCACATATGCAGGCTGAATGAGTCGACACAAGCAGACACTCGCACTGCAAGCATACCGGGTCGTGCCAAGATGCATCTAGACAGAAAAACACCTGTCATGACTCATACACAGACTTGCAAAACAGGAAATGTGTCACCTACATCTTGTGCGTGTTCAAAAAGTCCAGATAAAAGAAATTTGATTCATGCCTCACATGCGCCGGTAGGAGAAGGAGCACACAGAGGGAAAGGAGTAAGCCTCAGCATAGAGAGATAATTACAGGGATGGCAGCAAAGTGCTGAAGGGACTGAGGCGAGTGTGTCTGCTTCAGTGATACCGCACTCAGGGTGTGTGTGTGTGTGAGTGTGGGGGGGCAGAGGTCGACTTCCAGATGTGAGGGGGGGCTGCAGCACAGCGCCAGCTGTACAGGACAGGAAACTGAGCCTTCAGACTGTTTGCAGCAGCCCCAGGACACTAGTGTGGGCGGCGACGGTCATGACACTCAGCCTGACCCTGGAACAGCTGCATGAGTCACCAGGGACCTGAGGCAGAACCGTGCAGGGCCCGCGCACACCAGCCGGTGGACCTGAGGCAGAACCGTGCAGGGCCCGCGCACACCAGCCGGTGGACCTGAGGCAGAACCGCGCAGGACCTGCACACACCAGCCGGGGACCTGAGGCAGAACCGCGCAGGACCCATGCAAACATATGGGGCTGCTCTAGACCCCATCTGCTGCATGTTATTTGTTTGCATGAATACAATGCGGAATGAAAGAAAATAAAAGGAGGCAAGACGACTGATAGGAATCACAATTGAAAAGAGCAGGAGGCACCAGGGCTATGCACAGCCAGTAGGGGGCAGTGAGCCACACACCTCGCCAGTATCATGCAAGAGACCATCCCCATCTTTCTCGCAAACCTGCTGACACTTAGAGCCATGACAATCCATTAAGTCAGGATGGAGGGGAGCGGGGGGCTCAGCACCAAGCGAGCCGGACCCTGTCAGCCGCAGAGAGAGATGAGTCTGGCGCATGCATGCACACGCACAACCATAAACATGTCTGCTGAGATAGCGACTTATTCTGAGCCGTTTACACTCAGGATAAAGAAATAAATAAAAAAAAAACAACATTAAGAAGCTCGAGGCCTGGAGGACTGCTCTGCCTCTAGTATATTCCTGTCATTTCACATTGATAGAAGAACCTAGCAGGGAACAAACATCTGTGTCGTCTTGTGTGGTTTTTGGACAGGCAAGACAACTTGTTTCCACAGTATACAACATACATAGTCATTGGGATGATGAGTACCAGCAGGAAAATCCCCACCCTTTTATCCAAGCTGACGTGCCTGTGTCAGTGAGGTCAGCCTGTGACTGAAGAGAGCGGCCTTGTGGAGATCACCAGCACCAGAATTAGAACAGGAAGAAAAGAGGAGAATGTTCCTGTAACATATGTGAGGACATGATCTGACACCTGCTTGTATGACCAAAAAGCTGCTCCGCATGTGCAGCTTTGGGCTCCAGTGGGGGGTGAGGACCAGCCGTAGGATAAACTGAGAACACGGTCCTCCTGACAACGAGCCGATTCCTCCAGAAAGTTACCATAAGTGTCTGTCAGCCCTTGGCTTCAGACCTGATTCGGAGCCTGCGAAGGGGCACAAACAGGCTGCTTCCAACACAAGAAGCTGCCGCCGTCACCGAGCTGCATGGCGCAGCCTGCCGCGATGGAGAACCACGAGTGCTGGCATCATACGCAGAGGAAAATATGATCACACAGCATGGGGCCAGAGTTAGAAAGGCTCACATTTTCCTTGTCCACACGCAGCTTCAAAACACTCCTAAAGACTGCAAAAATGCTCTTTCGCAAGACAACAACAAATTCCCCTACAGAACGACCATCTTTGGAAGGGTCATCCAGCAGTAGGGCAACTCTGCCCCATCTGCCAAAGCTCAAAAGACAGGAGAGAAAGAAAAACACAGATGTACATGTGCAGATGTTCCATGAGCAGAGGGGAATAAAAAAATCCACATGAAGCATGACACGCAGGAGGCAGTACTGTCCCTTGCTGTCCTCACAACTTGCTGCGCAGCTAATACAAAGAATTTGTCTGCATTCCACATAAATCTAAACCCCCACCAGCACCAACACCACCACATTGCTGCCCCAGGGACATTTTTCACCCGAAGGACAAAGCTGCAAATCTTGGCCTGCAGCCAACACAGTACAAACCTAAAACCAACACAGACTCGACTCTTCAAAAACAGACAGCGGATTGATCCCAGCTGGCGAGGCCTTTGAAGTACCCGCACCTCCACCCTGCCATGCTGCCTTTCAGCACGGGGCAGCCATGTGACGATCACATGACACTGCAGGCCTGTGAAAGCCAGTACATTGCACATGAAGGAATTCACCCACCTTAGTCACAACATGCACACGGTCAGACCCCTTAAAAGGACCTACTTAGAGCTAGCGGCAGGCTGATACCAGACCCACTGTACTTGGCACTGTCGCAAGCTGCGTCACACTGCACAGGAATGATGCGTCGGTCTGGGCCGCTGAAGCATGACTTTGAACTGCATCTCCAAGCCCACAGACTCATGAACACATCCCACAGATCACTGCTTCAACAAATACGTGAAGGCCACTGTTACTGGCACAAACAGCAGCACAGTCCATGTAATGAAAATGGAAGATTCTCCTCCTCCTCCCTGCTTTCCAACTCAGTATATTTAGGTCAGGTCAGGTTGGGGAGCATACGCTGATGGCCGTACCACATGGCCGTAGTGCCGTAACTGACTCATTCCACACAAAGTCAAACCAGCGGTGCCCAAGGATTCTCCAGAGAGACACAGTACCAAAGGAGTCCAGTCTGCATCTCAGATCACTGGGTAGAGTCTATGTTTCACAGCCATACGGCAGGACAGGGAGCACCAGGACTCTAAAGACTTGCAACTTCTTCCTCTTGTAAAGATATTGGGAATGCCACACCCCCCTTTCTGGTGACCTCATGACCCCCCATGCTCTTCCAATCCGTCTGACTTCATAGGAAGAGTCACCAGAGACATGAATACTGCTGGTGAAGTAGGTATATCTTCACAAGATTGACATTCTCCCCGCAGACAGACACACACTAATGATGGCTGTGCCCAAGAAGTCATTAAAGGCCTGGATCTTGGTCTTTATCCAGGACACCAGCAAACCCAAACGCTCAGACTCCTCCCTCAGTTTCTTGAGAGCCCCGATCAGAGCCTCCATTGACTCCGCTAAGATCACAGCATCGTCTGCAAAGTCAAGATCAGTAAATCTTTCTTCACCAACAGACGCCCCACAACTGCTGGACCCCACGACTCTGCCCAACATCCAGCCCATACAAGCATTGAACACAATAGGAGCAAGATCACACCCCTGGTGAACCCCAGAATTAACTGGAAAGGACGGGGAGGTTCTTCCTTCGGCACTCACAGTACCAGTGTACAGGTCGACCATAATGTCCAGCAACTTTGGGGGGTCCCACAGGGCAACTCTATCAACCAAGAGGAACGCTTTATGAAAACCGACAAAGGCTGCAAAGAATCTCTGCCGATATTCCTGCTTGTGCTTGATGAGAATGCTCAAGGATAGGGTCGATGGTAGACTTCTTAGGCGTAAAACCAGACTGGTCTGGTTGCTGACAGACAAGCAAGGGTTCACGGATCCTGTTAAGGATGACCCTAGCAAGGAACCTACCCAGCACTGAAAGCAGTGTTATCCCCCTGTAGTCCAGGCGATCACCCTTTCCTTTCCAGATAGGGACAACAAGTCCTGTTTTCCAGTCAGTTGGGATGATGTCCAAATAGAAGCAAAGACTGCCTGCAATGCCAGGAGGACAGCCTTACCACCAGCCTAGAGGAGGAGGACAGCCTTACCACCAGCCTGGAGGAGGAGGACAGCCTTACCACCAGCCTGGAGGAGGAGGACAGCCT
>JAODKF010000100.1:111076-124542 GCA_026779585.1 Mormyrus proboscirostris
ATTTGCACTTCCTATTTATGCATGTTTCATTGTCACCCTTTTTATATATACATGTAATCTCTTGCTTTTTCAATTTTATTCTTGTTAATGTTAATGGTAATGATAACCGTAATTATTAGACAACACTTGTGATACAGGATTATTTTGCATTGCCTTTGATCCCATGATTTATTACAAGTAATTTTGTATTACTTGTAATAAATCATTTTTAGAAGCGAACCTAAGTGTGTCTGTTTGTTCCTTCAAGAGCCCTATATCCCTCTCACATCCTCTTAAAAGTTTATATCCCATAGGTAGAAATGCCTAACTGCATCGCATGCCAGGGTGAAACTTGAAATCAATTCACATTCCTTGGGACCAAAACAATACAAGTGAAAACTGCGGACAGTATATCCACGTCCCCCTTGCCACACTTTGTTCGCTATGCCCACTGCACTGGTAAGCAAAGAATGATATTTATGGCACAGCTGTGTCATGACAGTCAGCCAGGCCTGCATTGACTGCTGACACAGAAATGTGCAACACATTTTATGCCATATAAAATATTAATATAAAATTTTAAAAATTATATACTACAGCAATTTCAATATTTAGGCAGCAGATGGCATGGTGGGTAATACAGAGGGTTGCAGGTTCAAGTTCTGGGGACCTCAAGCTTGGACAATGGTAGAAAATCCAGCAGATACAAACGGACAAAACAAATGCACTAATGTGTAGGGTTACTGCTGTGTGGAGGACAGGCTAAATGGCACAAGACTCATTAGTATCCTGCAGGGGGCCTTTAGGGCATGAGAAGGGGAGGGTAAGTTGTCTCCCACCTCCCACCGGCTGTGGGAGCCACCAATGGTCTTTATTCAGCAGAAGTTAAGAACAGCTAGAGCCCCAACTGAGGTCATGCGAGGTCATAAGAATGGGACAAAAGCCCATGCCATATTTATCAAATCAGGAGACCTCACATACAGTTCGCCTATAGCCATAACATTTCAAAATTTAGAGCAATGTTGCAAAATATGCAATAATAGTTAAAAGTCAGTGTGACCATTTATTTTGTCACCTTTCGAACGACAGCCTTTTCACCTGTGTACACATCTGGATTCATTCCCTAAACGGTACACCACCGGGTCCCACTTTCAGCCTGATTCTGCAGTATCTCCTGCGGTATTTGCACACCTTTCAGCCCAGCAGAACCGGTGATTTTCTGACCCAGCGTGTAACTAGAGACAGTCGCCTTGGAACGCGCCTCCTTTGTTTTCTCTCCGAATCGACACACATTTATTTTTTCGCAGAACTTAAAGGGGAGTCATTATGTTCCTTTGCGGACTGTCCGGAAACAAAACCTCGGTGAAAAACAACTCCTTCAGAAGAAATCCCAAAACATTTTCCAGACAGGATTAATTTGCACCACAGTACAGAAAAAGATTTAAAATAAGACATGTCGGAACAGGCGGCTAAGATAGAAAAAGCACACAGCAAGCTACAAGTCGATATCCGCAACGTGCTCCTGTGAGACAGCGTTGTCCGCGTGCCCTATAATCAACTTTATTAAAAAAAAATTCTCATTGAAAGATCAGCAGACGGCAGTGATGACCTTCGGGCCGAGGGCGGGCTCACCTGGATGAGGCACTTGCTCACATCGCTTGCACACAGCGCTTTGTTGCAGGAGGTGACCAGTGACAATCCCGACAGCAGGCAGAGGAGCGCAGCTAAAGCTGGAAGAAGCGCGGAGCCGGGCCTCATTCCGGTGCAATCGGACAACCTGGCCGAAGCGGGACAGCCGTGTAAACCGGGGAAGCACAAAGCATTGGCACACAACAGTCCAGCGTGAAGATGGAGGTCCACACAGAGATTAGGCCCCACTGATATTAGCTAGCTATTATATTGTAGTGCATCGCCTCCAACAATCAGTCCGAAGGGAGACTTCTGGGCAGTATTTAATTAATAATATTCTGTGACATATATTGTGGCATTTCTGGTTTTATTGGGGAAATGCTGGAAATCTCTCAGAAACAAGCATACTGACAGAACTGGATGCAGCCCTAAAACCACCAGCAGAAATAAGATTTTTCTTCAATCAGAAGTTAATCATGAAGCATGACATGTGGTTAGCAAAGAAATAAAGGGGAATAAATTACTTAACACACATGCTGAAAGACCACTAGACTGCACCGCACAGCCAGAACATTCGCTTGCCTCGGGCATTTCCCAATTCAGCACTTACCAGCCTTATATTTAACCAATTATACCTGCATCATTTCCCTCCCATGCCAGCATCCTTACCTACTACACACATCGTATATCCAAGTATCTTTGGCGATTAAAGAAAATATTTCAAAAGAGCAAATAAGAATATTATAGTAATCAGTTTATTCTCCCGAACTTTCACCAAAATAGACTAAACTTAAGTCGTTTACTTGTCCTTCATGTTTAACCTCCGTACTCAAACGGCAATCCATGTAATAGATGTAAATACTCTTTCATATAGTAGTATTTGTTGCGCTGTAATGCAGGTTTCAAAAATCTGTAAAATGGCAGGACAGTGTTTTAATTAGTCACACACTCTTCTTTTATGGGCATTTTTAATATAACTTCAGCCAACGGAAATGTTTTCGATTCACTTTTATCACGCATACTGCGCTGAGAACACAAAACCGAAATAAATACGTTTCATACTTTAACATTTCCATCCGTTTCCTCAAACAACTATTCTGGGACGCGACGAAGGGCGAACAGATTACCATCACGTTTTTGCAACGTAGAATCAGATCCAGAGCAGCACCGTTTAAAATTACTTTTTAGGGCAGGCACGCAAAACTTGAACAGAGACGTGTTTAGAAAAACTCTTCGGTTGCACTTACCTTGACAAGGTATGCTACGATGTCGATCTTTAAGCAATGGTTAGTTCGTATGCTCTTCTCCTGCAGCTTCTCAAAATGAAATCATAGCGATATTCTGTCCCGATGGCGTGAGTTTCTCCTCAACACAAAGCGAGAGTGAGGCAGTGGGGCGCCTTAAAGACATACAAACCATTTTCAGCGGCAGGAGAGCCGGAGAGAGCCAGCGCTCCAGGTGAGAAGCCGAGGATAATGGTAGCAGATACAGGGGGAGGGGATGGATACGTGCTGCCTCATACAATGTACAACACCACCGCGCTATGCTCAAGGTCTCAATCCATGACCCATTCCTTTTTGCGGTGTAAAATGAATGCTTCACTTAGGCACTTGCAGTTGAATTTCACGCACACATTCTTTACACTAAGAAATTGGCAGTTACCATTGTCAAGCATGCATCTGTATCAGCAAGAAACGCGCCTATATGTGGTACGAGTATAAACCGATCGTCTCCTCTTTGATCTCGCTGAAAGTTAAAAAAGTTCATCTGGCAGCAGAAATAACCACAGCATATTTATACTTTTATCGTACTATTGGAGCCCGTGGCCATGCAACGCCCTGTTAAAGACCCTTTGTGCGGATACTTCTATCAGATTTATGGTAATCAGGCACCGGGAGTGCTCCTTTGGTGTGAAAAAGGCACGGAAGGGATCCATACATTTCCGACAATTACACTCAAATCCACACCTTTTTGTGTACGTGAATCAAGTAAATGGGATGAAACCTTTGAGGTTTAAATGTATTCTCAAGCGATTGCGCATTCCAAAACACAAGAAAACTCTTTCCGTTTTAGCGCGTCCCTTTTAATGTGTTAAACAATACTTACAGCGAGTAACGAGCAGCTTGGCACGACTAGTAGTGTTGCGTAATTGTACGGAATTCAGCGACGTAGGCCTAATTCAATACATAAATGCACGAAATACAACCAGCTAATGCTCCGTGTAATGAAAAATACTGATCAAAGGGTAACACACTAGTGAGTGACGGCAAGTGTGCGTGAATTTCTTGGTGACTGAATGAAGCTTATCTTTAACAATATAACGTTTCCAGAGGCTCAGCGTAGCACTTGTTTTGTTAATGGTAATTGCCTAATTGTTGGGTAGTTGAAAACTTCCTTTTGTGAAAACAGACCTGCTTAACTAGAGCCGTATCTCTGACTTACTCATGTTCTTATAGTGTTAGTAAAAGGTCATTGACGTTAACTATTAGTCCATGGGGACAAAATTTGAACTGCCCAATAGAAACACTTGGACATTAACATAGTGTAAACCATTATATAATTATTAGTTGTATAGTATAACTTGTGCATATCATATTTCAATTAGTCATTGCTAAAAGTTAAGGTGCGGCCGCGATTAAATTCTTGAATACGGGACTGTTTCCAAAAGAAAAACAAATGTACTTGCTGCCTGTATCCTCTTTCAGTGTGTCGCAAATTTCTCATAAACAAGTACGGTTTTACATGACTAATCTGGCCGGAATACCCGCTGACAAAATTCCTGCAGGTCCAAAGTAATTATCTTAATTAGGATTTTTATTGGAAGCTTATTTCACAAGTTACTTGGTTCTTCATGCCTCGCTGAACGTTTTCAAAATCAATACGCAGCCCTAAGAACGAAACGCAAAATCGACAGGTAAATCCGTACCGTGTGTATATAGGCTTTGCCGTCTCTATATCTGCCGAGGTTTCAAATAAAGAAGTTCTAGTACAATTTATGCGATTGTTATTCTCGTTCGTGTGTATGATGCCATCTGCTGGATCAAGACAAAGCTTATTATAAAACACCCCTTTAAGATGCAAAACAGCTTTAGTTTCGATTGTTCAAAACACTGGCAAAGGCATTTGCTATATTCATCATCTTGCGTTACGAGTCAAGAGTGAAATTTGTAACTGCGCATTACATTTCTGCGTGTCCCTCTGGAAAAGCTGCACACTTTGTTGCTGAAATACAAAATAATCTTAATGAAACAATATCCATTTCACGACCAATAAAATTTATTCAATGATATATTACAAATATGTACATATACTGTAACAAGTAAATATTAAAATAGACATTTTTATAACCATTGTTCAAAGGCATTGTGTTGTAAAAATAGGTTCTTTTGTGAACTCACACTGAACTGTAAAAGTAACATTTCTGAGCAGAGAAGCCACATTGAGCGGTTTATCTTTTTAATGTGCGCAACATTAGACAGACGACACGGAAAAAGAAGAGGCTTTCGCGCAAGACCATAATGGTCAAGAGCCTCTGACACCTACAAAATCGCACGACAGTCCACGGCAGGGTTTCTCAGAAAGGAAGGCGGAACCTGCAAGGCATGCACTGAATTAAAACCACAAGTCAAAAACGCAGGCGGGGGGGCAGCAGTAGTTTAGGGAAGAAACGAAACAACGAAGTTCAAACACATGCTTGAGAATTAGCCAGGAACAAACAGATGACACAGACTATAAAAACCAACTTTGGTCCAAGAAAAGACAAAATAATTTTACAATCAAAATATCAATTTCATATTTTTTTTTACAAGTTAAAAATAATTACACGACTATTTACAAATGCACAATCTGTATGTATAAAATAAATTAAAAAATTAACACATTTTGTACATGTATGGACACTAAGATAGAAGCTCCCCCCCTTTTTTTAAAAAAACCTTAGCCTTACTCCTGTGGCTTATTGGGGGGGGGGGGGGGGCACAGCCCGTCCCCGACCGCTGATCCCCTTCTGGGCTCACGGCTCACAGCTCCTGGTGCTGATTGGCCTTGTCCTCATAAGTGCCACTCCTGCTGTGTAAGTGCCTTCAACACGTCCCGGTGGGACGCAGCATCCCCTTGTCTCGCCTACTCGGATGGGGACAGTGTGTCACAGGAAGGGCCAGAGTCCCGGGGCTCGCCGTAAGTTCCACAGCATGAGCTGTCATCTCCGCTCTACATCAAGTGCTGGACACTCCCAGACGCCACGTCATATGGGGGTGAGGTCGAAGTCGTCATTGACGTCGACGAGTGGGATGTAGAACTCGGGGATCTCAAAGATGCTGGTAGACTTGTAGGTGGCCAGATCGAGCTCCTGCAGCTTGAGCTGCCACTCCAGCCTCTGCACAGCATTGAGCGCGGCAGCCTCGTGCTGCTGACGCATCAGGAGGCAGGTCTGCAGGGGCCAGAGGAGCAGGTCAGAGCTAACCCATTAGCAACAAGCTAACAGCACTGCAAACCCTGCCTGGCATGAAGCGTTTTGCAATCTCACACGCCGCTCATTTGAAAGGTTAAAACTTTGGCTGCATGCAAACATTCCTTCAGCAGTCCATGCAGAGGTAGACATTCATTGAACACTATGCTCAGGCCAAGAATGTGCATTACTACTGAAATGTCAGCAGCAATTTCCTCTCTTTGCTGCTGCTGTCATGAGCAAACTGGAAAGCGCCTGCTGCTAAATAACATGGTTATGGTGTAATTTACTCTGTTCTGGGTAAAAAACCATGGACAGAGTCCCCAGAGCCACAATCAGCAAGTAAAAATTACACTTCTATATATAGTGGAAAGGCCATTTACAAACATCTTTCCATATGGCTCGGACTTGGAATCTATGAAAGCTAACCTTGCTCTACTTGGTCATGGGGATTGAGTGTAATTCTCATCTCCTAAAGACTGTGACTTAATGGGGGTTTTGTCAGGCTCAGCACCCAGACCTGCTTTGTGGAGCTTAAGTAACAACTTCCCACCTTCAGTTTATCAAACTTGTCGTCAACATCCTGTAACCATGACATAAACTGCCTGGTGTTGAACCGGTCACGGACAGATGTCTTCCCATCATCTCCCTGACAAGCAAACAAAAATAAAGTAACATTAAATACAGATGACACACTTGGAATGCGAGAGCAATTCAGAGTTACTCTGTCTTCCAAAAACAGCCCGATGGTATGACATCCATACTTGGGCATCTTGCGGCATGTTGTAAACTTCAGCATCCAGAAGAACTGTACATGCGCTGAAAGGCAGGGTCTGGTTGGCTAGTGTTCTTGCTGCACGGTAGTGGACACGCAGGACCTCTTGCTCATTTGAAACAATTAGCTTTTCCTATGGGAAAATTAAGGAATGACAAGGACGGTGAGACAAGACAGGCATAACTGGGCAAAACCACTATTTCACAGCCGATCTGAAAGTATTAGGGTTTGGTTTCAAGGGGACAGAGTAGCTTCCGCATTTAATAAGGTCTACATGCCCGTTCAATGCTGTGCTGCAGACGTAACTTCATGCGGACAACTTCCTGCTGCTTGAACAACTCCTTTAGCGGTTCAGGCAGCGATGGAGGTGGTGTTATCTGGAATGAGAGAAAGTCCATAATTCATATTCAACTATGAAGTTCAATGAAGATTGAGAACTCATGCTCATAAAATATTGATTGATTGATTGATTGGTTGTGAAATCACAATATCAAAAAACTGCTGAAAGAAGAAAAAACATCTTACAGTTGGAATGCAAAGTTTGCTCAGTGGATTTCCATCTAGGAGGTAGGAGCCGTTGAAGGTCACGTATTCATCATAATACTGCGGTGCTTGAGGAATAACGCTGCAAAGCACTTTGCGCTTCTCCTCGATCTTCTTACGGATGTGCAAGAACTCATAGTAGGGGTTGGCCCTCTCGGTCTGGTAAGGCTGTATCTCCTCCAGCTTGAGTGAGTCTACTATGGCAGCCAGAGACTGTTGGTTCTTCTCCTTAACTTGCTGTGCAGTGGGGCTAGCTTGCATCGGTTGAGGCACCCGGGGCATCTTCCTTTTCCGTGGGTGATGCACCTGAACGTCATCATCTTCAGACAGCCGGACCTTGGCTCTAGCCCCTGAGCAGTCGCAGTCTCCATCTCCTGGTAGTGGAGAGGAACCTCCTGAGGAAGCCACACTGTGCTCCCCCTGGGGATCCCTTTGGACATAGTCTCCACCCAAGGCATCCTTGTGTAGCTGCTGCCGTTTCTCTTCAGACATGCTCTGGTCAGTGATCATCTCCTCCCCAGGCTCAAGCTTCACTTCAGTTAGAGTCTGGCCCTGGTTACTGCCCTCTGGCAGAATTTGTGGCTTCTCCACCATCTCCACACTACTGCTGCTCTTTTCCAAGCCCTCAGGGGCATCTGAGACTTCATCTTTACGTTCAGGACTGGGATGACTGGGCTCCAGCACAGGTGATACAGAATTGTCACGGATGTCACATGGGGAAATGTCACATGGCTCAGCAGATCCTATGGCATGTTTTAGTGTTTTACTGTCTTTTGTGTCTGCATCGTCTGTCTCCATGTCTGCTTCCTCATGGATGTCCTTGGCTTCAGGGATGCCTACTTTGACATTCAGCATGGCATCTTCGATCCTGCTATCTGGCCTCTGTATGCTGCTGCAGACAGCGATGGAGGGCCCAGGGCTTTTAGCAGATTCCTCTCTGCAACTTGCAGTCGCCTTGTGTTCCTCTGCTTTGCTTTCTGGATTGCAAGCAGCAGTCTCACACATAAGCTTATCTTTTTGCTCAAGCCCTGAAGGAACACTGGCATCTGATCTCTGGAGCAATTCCATGTCGAACTCTGTATGGCTATCCCACTGCTTATTGCAAGAATCCGAGGAAGCTTTGGCATTAGTGGGTAGATGCTGCTGAGCAGGCAGACAGGATGGGAACATTCCTGAGGTTTCTGGAGTAAGGGAATCATCTGCATCTTTGTTACATTCAGAATATAGTTTTTTGCTGATGTTTTCCACTCTTGAGTCATCCAGATGTGGAAATGGTGCACCCCTATCTATAAGCGGGTCAGTGGCATGTGACCGTTTTGGTTCTAGTATAGCTGACGGTATACCCTCAGACTGTGAAAGCTTAGCCTGTTGACTCACCTTTTCACTTGGCTCTTTTCCTAGAGTATCGCTGCTGTTCGAGACAAGCAGGAGCCGACTGCCAGAAACATGTCCTTCATTGCCAGTGTCGGCAAGATTCTCACCATCAGAAATGCAGTTGCTTCGGATTGGGTGTAGCAGAGCCGGCATGCTCTGGCTTGACTGTGGAGGAGCCACATCTTGTACAGGTCCTTTATCACTACTTAAGTGTGACAGCACACTCGGCCTACTGGAATCCTCAAAAGACTTGGCATCAGCATATGCAGGTTTGGAGTCGTCATCTAGAATTGACCTCAGATAAGGGGTGGCATGTCTACCAGAGAGAGGAGTCTTGTTGCGCTGTGCCCCATCAAGTAGACTATCGGTTTCCTTTTCATGAACGGCAGGTGACGTGATGGCATGTGTCACACAGGAAGATTGTGAAAAGGATGCCTGGGAATCTGAACCTTCCACCGTGAAGTCGGAGTCGTACTCACTCAGGGGTCTTGGTGTGAGAGCGTTTGTTTGGCAGGAGTCTTCCGAGCTAGCCATTGAAATCATCGACACTGATCTGCATATAGGACCACACCTCTCACTTTCCGGCTTGGGGGAGCGGCTCAGGCTGCTGTCGAGACAAAGGGCTGATTTCCCAGTATACGGCAGATTCTTGGCATCCAGGGAGAATGAACGTGTGCCAGTGGCATCTTTCAGTTTTTGCTCTCTGGTGTGAGTCTCCGACACCTCTGAGCTCTTGGAACGCTGCAGGTCTTTGCTCACACAGACATCTCCTGGGGTGTTCCTCACCCTGTCTCTGTTCTTCAACTTCCCTAGCTCTGCACCTGGTCGCAGCTTCATTCGTTCTCGCTCTTTCTGCTTGATCTTCTCCATATGCTTCCTGTGCCACTGTTCGATTTCTTGGTCCTTCAGACTTAGCATGCGCTCAAAACTAGTCTGCATGAGATCATCGTTTACAAGTCTCTTTTCTTTCGGCCGGACATCCTTAGGGGCCAGTGACGATTTTGCTTTGCTCTTTTCGGCATCCGCAGTGTTTGTCTTGGATACTTTGGACTGTTGGGATTTCTCTTTGTGCCGGTCCCTGTCCCGGTGTCTCTCAGCATCCCTGTCTCGCTCCCTGCGGTCTTTTTCTGGAGTTTTCAGCACGTCATCCTTCAGCTTAGCCGAGATGTTCTTCTCGTGGGATATCTTAGTGCCCTCAGAAATGCTGGATTTTCGCTCTTCCAAAAGCAATTTCAAGTTCGAGCTTGAGGAAATGACATCTTTTGTTTTGTCTTTTTTCTTTTTGTCCCAGTCTTTCTCCTTTTCCTTTGTCCTGTCAGATTTGTTGTGCTCCATAACCTTTTCTGAGGTTTTGCCTTTCCTGTCAATGCCCATTTTGTCCTTCTCTCTGTTCTCGGAATACCGATCCTTCTCTCTGTTCTCCGAATACCGTTCCTTCTCCTGCTTCTCTTTGTCAGTCTTCCTTTCCATCTTGTCCCTGCTTTTCTTGTTCTCTTCTGGCTTCTTAGTAGTCAGAATGGCCTTCAGCTTTTCGCTTTCCTTGTATTTATTCTCTCCGGAAGAATGGGAGGTGGTCACCATCTTTTCCCTCTCTCTCCATTTGTCAGCAAAATTATGTGGTTCAGATTTTTCTGGGAAGTGCTCCACTCTCATTTTCTTCTCTCTCTCTTTTTTGTCTACCCTCTCACATTCCCGTTCCTTCCCCACAAGTTTTCTGTCTGTTTTTTCTCGAGCACCTTTCTCCAATAGGTCCATTTGCTCCTGATCTACCTCAGTCTCGGTAACTGGCCGGTCCTCCGTCTCCTCTTTCATGCCGGAAGGACACAAGGATTCATCCCGTCCCTCATCTGTGATGAGGCTGCTTGTCTTCTCATCCAGCTCACCAGTTTTGCCTTCTCTGTTCCGTTCCTCTTTGCAGGAAAACTCTTTCTCTTTTTTGAAGGATTTGTCTTTTTCCCGTTCATCTTTTTGTCTCTTGTCTTTGATGCTAGCATGCTTTTCTCGAACTGGCCTCTCCTCTTTGATGGGGGACTCGTCAGCCTTTTGTGGGGAATTACCTTCGAGGATCTCTGTTTTCCCTGGGGTCGAGTCCTCATTTTCATCACTTTTAAAGAAGTTCTCTTTCCAGAACTCCCGGTCAAACTCGAGATTTCTGTGCCCATCTTTTCTCATCTCTTTCTGCCTCTGCTTGTCCTTCTCCATCTCACACTCTTTCCGGTGCTTGTCTTTCCCACAGTGCTTCAGTTTGTGTTTTTTGAGCACTTTGCCATCTTTGTCTGTCTTCCGTAAAGCTCCTTCAGCACTGTCCATGCTTGTTCCTAGATTATCATCCTTGTGAGGGCTGGAGGAGCTCCTGTCATCCCCATCTAGGCAGAGATCTCTCTGGTGATGTTTGCTCTTCTCCTTATGCTTGAATCCTCTGCTGCTAGAGCCCTCTGTAGCACAGTCAGCCTCAACATAGTGGTCATATTTGATACCATCAACCTGACAAGAAGAATCCCCAACTGAGACACACGCCTTAACGTTTTCTTGTTTGAGAGGGGTAGCCTGCTTGTCGCTCAGGCTGTGGTTGAGCTTCGGGGACTTCATCGTCGGTAGATGGAAGAGGTGAACAGAGGAGTCATCCTTTGGGCTGAATGACATTTTGAAAGAGTCTTCTTCTCGGGTTTTCTCTGGGGTTTCCAGGCCCGCTGCTGTTGAGGAAGAGAAGAACGCCGCCTTACTGTTCTCTTTACCCTCATCTTTAACTTCTTGATTTTCTTTGTTTTTACTCTGATTTTTGTACTTTTTCTTCACTTTGCCTTTCTCCTTGCTTTCTGCCCCCGGCTCCTTCTTCAGCCTCACATCAGGTTTATGCCCGTCAGTGGTGGGGGGGCCTTTTCTCTCCACGGGGCTCTCTGTTTCATCACTGGAGCTCTCCGAGCTGCAGAAGAGGACCCGGGACGGTTTCGGTTTCTTCGAATTGCCTGTGGCTGGGCTACCCTTATCCTGCTTAGCCAGAAAATGGTTCCTGTCCTTCTCCTCCTTCTCTCGCTGGCGTGCCTCCCTCCTCAGGATGTGTCGGTCATTCAGAGCCTTGCTCAGATCCTCTTCCTCCTCCTCGTCCTTGAACTCATATTCATCCAGCCCAGATACAGAGGCAGATGCCTTTGCAGTGCTAGTCTGCTTGCTGTCAGAATCCTTTTCAGTATCTGAGTATTCCATGTTGTCATCAATACTGGAGGGATTTACTGATGGAGGGTCTTCTGATTCTGTTTGAGAAAACGGACAGGTTCTTGTATCAGGTAGTGAGCCATTTCAGTAGTATTTTAATATACTTTAAAGGTGGTGTGCTGCTGTCCATAAGTGTACAATAACCACATTAAATATAATCCACTGGTGTGTCAAAAGTGTCTGATTTCAAATGTACTTTAAAGTAAAATTTTGACAAGAAATTCAGCCAGAATGATTGTGCTTTCCGTCTGGATGACAGTGTGAAAAACGTGCGAGATGCTTTCTTATGGAAATCTCCCAACACCTCACGCAAAAGAATGCAGTGATGAGTGCATCAAAAACATGGAACACCGAGCGAATCCCCCCCAGACAGATGGGCCAGTCCCACCTGAGGAGCTGTCGTCCGGCTCAGAGAGCGGGGCCTCGCCCTTCAGCAGGCGCTCCACCTCCTGCGAGTCGGCCACGTCCACTGGCCGCTCGCCTCGCTTGTTGGCCTGAAAGGCGTTGCCCCCGTGTCGCAACAGCAGCTTGACAATCTGCCAGAAAGACAGGGCAGGTCAGTCACCAGCCCACCTGCTGCTGGGAACAGGTTACCTTACATAAATACTAGGGATGCACGATACCGTTACCAGCATCGGGTCTCAGGCCGATATTCCACTCATATGTTCATACTCGTAAAAACTGTCCAATAACAAGAACCAATGCCACTTAATTGAAACATAATATTAAAACTTGAAGCTGCTGCATTTTTTGTACTGACTAATCAGATTTTGGCATCTACTGATCGATTTGTCACATTTGGGAAGGATAAATGCAAAGAAGACCGGCACTGGTGGAGGATGTCAGCAGTTTGGACATATTTTAAGATAAAGGGTGACGACAGAAGTAAAGCAGACTGTAAGCACTGCTGTGCTAAAGTTTCAAGAGGAGGAAGGGACAGCACATCATCTAACACAAGCAGTTTGATCAAACGTACATGGACTTTGCTAATCTTACAGAAAGACCACAACAACAAACTTTGGAGACGTGAGAAAACAAAACTGAAGCATTATGTATAGCTAACTTTAAATAAGATAAGTGATTTTATGTTAGATGTAACTAATGCCACAGGTTACTGCACCAATATAAATACTCCTCAGAGTACACTTTCCTCATGCCTACAAAAAAACACAATGCTACCAAGCAGACTAATCACAGTCCTTGTGGTCTGCGTCACTGCATTTCTGCGGAGGTGCACGTCAGGCTATGGTGTAGGGTCCTGGCTACATTGTACTTGTGGCGTCGATTCGAGTCCACCTTTACAGTCAAGGTTTAGTTTCTCTGTGAAGATCTTCCAAGCTGGGAACTGAGAATCCTGATACAAATAAATGATTTAGTTGAAAACTCAGGTTTCAAGTAAGGTAAATAAATACATACATATAAATGTACTGAATTGTGATTATATGTATTACATAATAACCCTATCATACACAGACACGCGCACACAGACACGCGCACACACACACG
>JAODKF010000100.1:135529-146436 GCA_026779585.1 Mormyrus proboscirostris
TTTTAAAAAAAAAAAAAAAAAAAAAAAAAAAAAAAATGAAAAATCCCCAACTTAATATTAGAGAACTGGAATATTAGAAATTGTTCGGAGAGAGAGAGAAAAAAAAAAAAAAAAGACTACTCAAAATACAAAATGCCAAATTTCCAGTCATATTTCCATTTGCATTTTAAAGAAACCAGAGTATTTTTTCCAAATCGGATTACAGCTCATTAGGCTGGTGGGGAAACAGAAAATGGGGTGTCAACAACGTGATCTCTGTGCCAACGTGTCTGATAAGCCTGGCTGCATACGCAAACAGCCATTGGAAATGAGAAAAGGGAAAATCATTTTACAAGGGAAGGGGACACAAACAGATCCAGTCAACATTACAACAAACAGGAGGCCGCCTTCAAAGGCTTGGTAAAATGAGCTTTTCGAAGCCCACAGCTGCTCAGAAAGTAGGTTAATGACAGACGATATCCAAGCAGTTGGATATAACAATAAGCCCTTTACTACAGATTAGGAACAGCAGAGTCAATGAGAAATTAAAATAGAGGCTCAGAAAATGGGAGCAGAGCTTTTCATTAAAGGCAAATGAATAATACACCAAAATAATTTGTTGAAAAATTTGGACATTCCCTTGACTAAAATGTAGGCGATTTTTGCAGCTGTCTAATCCGAACTATGACTATAACAGACTATGGCTGACCCACTCGCTCCTACGTAGACCTGTGTGTGTGTGTGTGTGTGTGTGTGCATATGTGGGGGTGGCCATTTCTGTTACACGGGGTGTGCGCGGTCCTGATAAGTGTTCCTCCGTGACTGTACTCTGGGCGTTTATTAACTGCAGTGGGTCTTGCCGTAAGCCCCACAACATGCTCATATCAGAGGATGGACATGTCCTCTAAAACACCTGTATCTCTACATGAGCAGACACCCACATCAGCCTGGAGAACTGTATCAGCACGCCCTTCATGGATACAATGGAGGCTGGGAAGATTCACAAGATGTGACCACGCCTGCACCTCATGAATGTTGTCAAAAAAAAAAAAAAAAAAAAAGATTCTCAGATACATTGCTATTGATGCTTAAATGCTAGATGCGGCAGACTACAACAATTTTCAGCAGGCAACCCGTCCCCCGACAACAGATACCTGGCGAACCCATTGTCTTACATGAGACACACTAAACATGGCAGTGGGCGAAAGCAGCTCCAGCTTTAGTTCTGCAGCACCCAGCTTGATAGAGAATGTAAAAAGCAGGAGCACTGTCTGGAAATATTTCACAGATGAACAAGGAAAACCAAAAGACGTGGATAAGCCCATTTGCAAAACGTGCTTC
Organism: Mormyrus proboscirostris; assembly: GCA_026779585.1. Classification (NCBI taxonomy): domain Eukaryota; kingdom Metazoa; phylum Chordata; class Actinopteri; order Osteoglossiformes; family Mormyridae; genus Mormyrus; species Mormyrus proboscirostris. The sequence goes on from JAODKF010000100.1 coordinate 136,850, forward strand.
AAAGTTGTCGCAACCAAAACGAGAAATTTAGTGAAGCATTTGAAAGACCATCACTGCGAATTATACGCAGAGTTGAGAGGTGAGTAAAGTTGTTGTTCAAACGTATGTTTTAAGTGCCACTGTCAAGCAATACTGTTGAAGTAAGTATATGTATGTAACTATAAGAATGGCTGTATCTTTGCTTCTCTCTCGGCGTTTCGCAATCATCCAATTACACGCTGCGCATATATTTTTCACTGCTGCACCATGCATTTCTTTCCTTTATTCGTCAATTTATTTCTTTATTTTTGGCCATGATGCCAAACCTATAAAACTCTGTTTTTCGTATCTGACATCTATCATTATGTATGTCTGCTAGTCCCAGGCTGAGGCTGAGAGAAGGGGACCAGCAGCCAGACCTAAACAGCCACAAACACAACCCACTCTACCAGCACTGTTTGAACAGCAGCAGAAATACAGTGTCAAATCACCAAAGGCAATTTTATTTTACAATGTTAATGGTTTTTTTCTATGTATTAGGTTTATTTTTTAATTTTTTTGTCTTTTTTTGTGGGGTTCTGACAAAAAAAAAAAAAAAAAAAAAAGGAGTTCCTGTGTTTGTTTTTTCTCCCCCTGTAGTATCGAAAATAGTATCAAGTATCGAGCACCATCCTTAGTATCGGTATCGAATTTGAAATTTCAGTATCGTGACACAACTGCACCTCACACGCCTGCACCTCACACGCCTGCACCTCACACGCCTGCACCTCACACAACTCCCTCTGCCTGACCCCTAATGGACAACGGAAAGAAAAACAAAAGCAAGTCACGCACACACTATACCGCCAAGCATTTCTGTTCATACACTCCCTCCTGTCACTAAGTGGACAGCCTGGGATGTAAAGTGGTCTTTATAAACCACCACTTCCACAGGCCACAAGTATGTGTGTGTGAGAGAGCAACTGTTGCCACAATTGTATTTTAAAAAAAGAGTAAGAGTGCAAACTTGTTTCAGATCACCGGTATAGCATCACGGATTCTGCCTTAAACAGGATCTCTCTTTAATCTTTCTTTGGATAATTAATTGAAGGGTGGCTAAGATGACACAGTTCAACATTAGCCTTTTGTAAGGTCATAGGTGATGATGGAGATAAGCTGTCTTCATAGGCAGGCAGCTCTGATGTTCCCCACAAGGCCACACAAAAGCCAGACTTCTCCTTTATAAAGGCCACCACACCAACTGCAAATGTGAAACAACCAGCAACCAGGAACATTTACAGATTTCACAGGAAGGACAGAGTGGGAAAGCAGAAGAGCAGCTGGACCGTCCATCACCACATCATCACCAAAATCAGATTCAGCATCACTTTTGCCATTGAAGGTATTCTGATTGAAAATTTAGTAATGAGGCGACATAGTAAACAAACTATACAAACACACGATGAGCTATTCTAATTTTCGGAGACTGTACTTCAACATGAAATGACTGAAATATTGTGAAAAAAGACGACAAAACACTGCCAGAGAATCCCAGTCATGGAGATGTCCAAAGCACAAACCCACAGCAGCACCCTTCTCTGGCAATACGTTTTCTATGCTATGGTGACAATCAACTGAGCATCTGCACAGCACTGCGCCTGAGGGCATCACAGCGCCCCAGGGCCCCACTGCGCCCATGTCATGACTGCCCTCGCTGATCTTCAAACCAAATGTGTGCACTAGAAGCCTGCACCTGTCGTACCAAGAGCTCCATAATAGTGGGGACTCAGCTCTCCATGGCTCTCACATGTCATAAATGTAGTTTCTACCATAATACTAGCGTTTTGTCTCTCTAAAAGTTACTAAAAAATACAAAATTCTCTTTGGGCACACTTTGTATAGATAAAAATAAGCACCAGCATCTAAACCAGAATACCAAGTCTATACAGCAGCACCTGCCATATTTAATATAAAGCGCTTAGTTGTGACGCAAATATAAAAACAAGGCATTTTTTTTGTGTAAAACACTGAATGCCTATTTCCTGCTTGTTTACTCTGTCACCCTCCTCAATGGTCAGAAGTAACTTCATTAATTGACCCATGCTGATGTAACTATGAACAATTCCTAGTTCAGGGGAGTTACAATGTTGAAAAGAAGAATGCACACATAGTGCAGATGCACACAAGTTTTACAAAGGTTAAAGTCATCCTATGGCCACAGTTGTGAAATTCAGAGACTCTGCAATGGCTTGATGAGTCGGGTAAGAGTGAGTCTCTCTGACCCGACTCGCACGTACTCAGCTGCAGCAGGGACAGCAGCAGTTGCTCACAGGAAGTGCTTGGGATGAAAACAAAAACAAGCCTGTAGCCACAGTCGGCCCGCCTGCAAGCACATGCGAGGTTGCGTAATGAAGAGGCCTGGCCCCGCCTCCCACTCACAGGCCGCTCGCTGGAGCGCTTTTGTGACAGAGGAGCCAGGACCATATGCAGGAGGCCCCGAATGCGACGCTTTCACTTTCACGTCTGCATTCTGCTTCGCTCCAAAACATGCTGGAGTCTGAAAATAAGGAAATGAATGCAGCACTAATGTGTTTCATGCGCTCTACTGCCAAGACTCACTACTGGGAGGCTCTCACTGCCGAGTAGCTGAATATCTATATCAGTTTGTGTTGCAAAATGGCTCTGAGTCACACATTAAAAAACTCCCTCGTGCAAAATCCACTCTGCTTCACACACTCAAACACAGCCATGGGACAGTTCTCCATACATCATGCCACTCGTTCACTAGGCAGCTGCAGACTGTAGGCTGAAGGTTGTGAAAAAACCATCACAAAATCTAAACATTTCTTAGCTTCTCTTATGGATAAATTCATAGCCCATAAAGTGTTACAACATTCTACAAAAAAAAGAAACTCCTCTAATGTTCACTCAGAATATACAGAGAAATTATTTTACTGCTGATGTAGAATATTTTCAAATGTAATCCTTGAATGTAATCTCTAGGTACACAGAAAATCCACTGTACTCCTAACAACACAACAGCAAAAATTTAACATTACAGTGATGCATCACATGTACAAATTTCATTATTTGCACAAAACAAAAAAAAACTGACTAATTTCAATATGCCAACACACTCCTATGCTGTATGTATTACACAATCAGGCAATTATCAAGCTTGAAATTTTGAAAATGAATACTTGTTTAGGAGTTTCTATAGAGGTTTGCCTTACTCAATGTCCGAATTATGTTCTGGGAGACTGGATGTTATGTGATTCGGCCACTGCGTAAACAAGGCTAGGTAGATGCCATGATTAAACTGACAGGGCTTTGCTTACATGCTGCACCCATGTGTGACATGCTTGCATTGTGCATGACATGCATAGAAACGTGTGCATGCCCTGCACCCAGCTGTGCGCTACATCCTGTCGTTACATCACGATTTTACTGCTTATATCCTTGTGGGCTTTGGATGTTAAATGAATAGATGTTGTTTGGACGAACGTTGTTCAAAGTATACCTGCAGAAATCCAATATATCAAGTGCTATGAAACTGAACTCGTATGTTGTCATTAAAATCTGTTTTTTTTTCCTTGACAAAGTGTTGGCAGGGCTCTGTTTGAAAGGTACGTCTGTGCCTTTGACCATAAGAAAATCTGACTGTTCAATACTGAAGCCATAAGAAGAATAAGTCAATATTAAATCAACAAAGTATTTGTTCCACTTGTCAGCAATGCCATGTTTAATATAGATGATACAAAAAAAAGTAAATTAAATAGAACCAATTGTCAGCTATAAAAAAGAAATATCATTCGTGTCAACTAAGCTTAATATCCTAAAAACTACAACATAATAATTGATTGCAAACATGAAAAAATAAAACCAGTACAGTGGCAGTAAAACTGAGTACCAATAAAAACCAGAAGATGACTTCAGGGAAGACACTTCGTTTGTCAACAGCAAGATAGTATGTCAAGAGTGACAAAACACTCAGAGATGGTAGTTACTGGCCCCAAGACGGAACTGAGCCACGGAGCCGAACTGTTCAAGACCTGACGAGCACTTGGTGTCGCATCACTATTTTAAATAAAAATAAATTGGAAAAAAAACAGAAAAAAAAAACTGAGATCTTGGTTAATGACTAAATCAAATCTCTCTCACCAAAGCAGCTGGTGACACAGTTACAAAATTGCATGAATGTATGTGATTATATCATACAAACATATCAACATACAAAGTCCCAAAATAATAATGACAGCCAATCCTTGTAATATTTAACAGCAATTATAACTGCAAAATAGTGCAAACACACTTTTATGTGTACCAAAACACACAATTTTGTGTTTTGGTGCACATAAAAGAACAGAATGCATTAGTCACTGCACAGGTTAACTTTAGTTTAGCCTAGTATGATATAGTATAGTACTGCCCCTCGGGAACAAAGTTGTTTGATTTGATAAATACTTGGTCCGACAAAAAATGTTGCCTTATTTACCATCATAATTTAGTAATACACCAGGAAATTCTCAGAATAGTTATCTCCTAATTTGAGTAGTTAAATACAAGCAGGATTTTAATCCCAAAAAGATTTCTAGCTTGTGTGAACAACACCAATGTTCTGTATCTGGATTGCACAGTAAACCAGCACTGCAAAAAAACCCCATGGTACTGGAGTTTTGAAAATGCTACAATACCAGCACTTTGAAAAAGTTGACACTTTTATTATGCAAATGACCATTTGATCTACCTGAAAAGAATTGGTCTCTTTAAGCTCAGGGATGACAGGAATGATGTTGCGTTAATGGTGCGTGATACTGCAAAAAACAATGACAGAGAGCAATGCGCTTTTTCATTTGGTTCAGAGATGGCAGCAACTCATTGACGAAGAGGTCCAAAGTGGAATATGGAGATATTTTGATAGTAAAGTCAGTGAATAAGGAGAGTCTCAGCAGCATTACTGTACAAGCTCTGTTTAAAAGCTTGCCTTGCAAAAGGAGGCGACACACCAAACCTGGCCAGACATCTGTCAAACATCACAACCTTTTCCAGGAATTCAAAGACCGAGGGGTGATAGATGACTAGTCACTCCCGTTATGTCCATTAAAGAAATCAGAGGTATCAAAAAGCCTCTCCGTAGCAGTAATACACATAATGTACAGTGATGCACAGGTCCATTTCACAAGCAACCCAAACTTGCTTTTCACTTACCATGCTTACATTTTAACTGACCCACACACAATGACCTGAATATCATGACAGACATTTTAATCTGAAAAGCACGATAGTGACATTTGTGAGTGTTTCCTCTTTCTTAGGAAAAATATCAAAAATTGTGTAAATTGACATTCACGACTTAGTATCGACATCGAAACAAAATGTCTTGGCATTGTGAAAAGACTATTCAGTATTATTAAAACGTGACACAGTGGCTCCAGCCATCTCGGACACAGAACTGTCGAGCTCCGCTCCGGCAGCGACCAACACAGTCATTTTAAGTATGTGGATTAAGACGGAGGAGGGCTCCTGCTCATGTATGGGAAGCCGCGGAGCATTCCGGAGGCCCCTAGCAGACGCGGTAAATTAAGTCGGGAATAATGTGCACAGAAAGGCCGCTATACAAAGATAATTAACACTAAAAGAAAACAAAAACAGAAAATAAAATGGTCAGCTGTCCCAAAACGCCTATGTGGTGGGAAAATGACTAAACTAATTTTAAGTACATAACAGTTGTTCTTTTAATCACCTATTCATTGTGAACCGTTCAATACATCATTTTCGATTCGATACATACAATGAAATAAATATTAACGTGGGCAGAACCTAAATTCACAAGTAGATGTTCAATTTTGAAAACATTATGCTAATTCTGGTTAAGAGTTAGTTATGGCAATTTTTTTTTTCATTTAACCTTTATTTATCCAGGCAAGTCATTCAGAACAATTTCTTGTTTTACAGAGGTGGCCTGCCAAAAGGCAAAGCCTGTTAAAGAAAAAAGGGAGGCAAGGACCAGAAAAAAAGAAGGTAAAGCCGTCTAAAACACAAGTGTACTAAGAAACAACAGCAACAAACGATACAACCACAACACCGACGTGAAGATGTACTCAGACGCAAATATTAGGAATCAAAAAAGAATTAAGAATATGAATAGGGTTCTTGTAACGTAGTTATAATGAGCAGTTAGGGAGCATTTTGATTTCTCAGTACAATACAGCAACACAAGACAGCAGAGACGTACCTTGCAGAGCAGACCAAGACTGCCTGTCGGCTGTGTTACTAGAAACACACTGAATGTGCCAACTTGCACGATACGATCATCCAAGTGTGTGTGAAACTAAAGCAAGATAACTAGTCTGCCCATGGCTTCGAAGGCACTTTCACCATGAAATTCGGACCTGGCTAAAATAAACTACAGCTACAGGGGTGTTTATCGCTACAGATTCAATTCATTTTTACATAGATGCACGGATCACACTCCGTATTACAGTAGAGAACACGGGATTCAAAATGAGATATTTCATTATGTTATGATATGTTTCTGATTCATTTATTTTACATATTTATATTTACAATATGCAAATAAGCATCTGTTAGGTTTTGTTACAGAAATGTCGGCAGATGCATTGCTTTTGGTTTACAACTGTTCTTGTCTTTGCATTTGCATATTTAATAAATTTCAAAACATATTTAGTTTTCTGTGCTGTGCTGAAACTGTACCAAACATGAACCCAAAACCATGGTTCATACCAAGCCATGAATTTTGTGCATCATTACAGTGCTAGTAAATAACGAGGTATTTTTGGGTGCTGCAAGTAGATAAGTGCACCAGTACATTTAAATTTATCCTAAACAATACCTTTTTTGAGCATTTAGAATTTTTTTTAAAAAACTGAGTCGCATAGTAGAAGCTAATGGCCATATTTTCTCAAATCTCAAACTCCTGTTTATGCGTTTACAAATACGTCACTTAATGCTTTACGATTAATATTCAAAGCACACAGTTATGACTTTTACTTGGCAGGGGATAATGCTCATTAAACAAAATCTTAACTGCCTGGCCATATTTGCAGGACATCATATTTTGGTTGACGTGAAGGTCTCATCCCAAAGTTTCCCACAATACAAATTAAAACGAGATCCTTAAGATCTTGACCTTTGATCTCCCAACATGCCATAATTGTCTGAGATAATGAATAGTGATGCTGGTTTATTTAACAGTAATATTACATTTATTTAATCCATTATGGTGTGACAATTAGAACCCAGGTTCACCGTTATCATTCATGTTTAGGCTGACAGGCTTGCACTCTTGGGAGTCTAAATATGATTGTGAATGCTGGAAAGATCTTTTGCATTATTTGCAAGGTTCACCTGTTGCCTATTAGGTTGTTTTTTTCCACAACCACTCTTGAGTTGAGTTCATTGCCTCTGAAGGAAACGGCGAGACCTAGTATTTACACACGATAATCTCTCTGCGTCCCTTGGCTTCACCACTGAAAACACAAAAACAACGTAAGTTAACCACCCAATACTAGCTGCACACCGACGGCTAAAGCATTTATTGTAAACTGTAAACTGCATGAGAGAACTGCCTGGTGTTCCTCTAGACCAGGCAGCTGCTCCTGCAAGCCAGATCAAAACAAACAGTGAACACTATCTCCAGGTCCTACTCTGTTTCTCATGAAGGGAGTAAAGTCAATCTCCACAGAACTTCTTGGGCAACAGGTCAAGGGGGAATTGCCCCCCAAGCAGGCACTTTGACCTTGTGGGGTGAGCAGGGTAATAATGAAATTTGACAGTTTCAGGGGTTTTCCCAACAACACAATCTACTTATTTAGTTTCCATTTCAAAAAAAGGAAATGCACTGAGCATACTCTACCCAGAGCGAGAATGAGTAAATGTGTACTCTACAATAACGCCAATTGCTTTTTTTCTTTACATGCCATGTACTGACTTAGTTACATATTAGACATTACTATTGGATATCCCACTTAAGTGACTTTCTGCCAAAAGAAGAAAAAGATACACATATGAGTGAAGCACACATTACATCAGAAAAAAATGCCCTAGAAAACAGCAAAGGCAAAATGAAAACTGGAAGACTGCACTAGATTGCATGGACAAGCTACTGAGGCCAAAGACATACAGCTTGAACTGGGATTCAGTGCTTTTTGGTCCCTGTGCGTCAGGCAAACCCTCAACATGCTGCAGCCTTATGCGCTCATGCCACAAGGCCACACTTCAAAACAAACTACAGGTAATTCATGAAAATGTAATGATGTCAGTTTATATAAACTATCAAGACTTATTTGATACCTATCATTCATTATGCAATTAAATATCTTACTTGAATTCTTGGTTTGGCTTAACCATTGAAAGTGCATTAAGGGAAAATGTCTTGCATATGCAGCTGGGGGACAGAATGCGCAGGTGGTGGGCAAACAGCCTGTTCCCATATGTACATCCTACCTAAAATTGTAAAAAAGCCCATGTACAACCGAAGTGTGTTATGTAAGAGGAGAATCTGTCAATGCACCTCTGGAGGCCAGGCTCAGATAACGCCGCAATCGCCCTGACAGAGCCTGGCAGCCACACGCTCAAATATCATTATGCAGGGGACCAAGTCAGGTCAGAGATGCAGTCGATATCAAGTTCCAGATAAAGGACTGCAGCAAAAAAGAAATGGAAATGGGTATAGGTAAAATCATCGTGAACATGGCTGGGCTCACCAGGAAACATCATGCAGAAGACACTGTAATTTACATGTTGGAAGAAACCATAACTGACATGGGCTACTGGGCACCGTTGAGGCTTTCTCACCAGGTACAGCAGTGTGGTAAGCTTTGCAGATTCTGTGACCAAGGCCTATGACAAGGCAGCAGTAGAGCTGAGGGGACATTCCACGTTATTTATACACACTGCTACCGCTGTCTAACCCACATTCGTAAAACTGGAAACTCTTTCTGGGTGCAACAGAGGCACACCATCACTAGCACGCTAACAATGAATGGCTGGGTCATCTTTCACTATTCAATCACAATCATAATACAGCAGCATGCTTATCAATAACCACCCCCCAAAATACCAAATAAATTAACTGTGCATTTCACATTTTAGGTGAGAATACGGACATTTAATAGGATGTATTAAAATTTCAAACAAAATGTAAAAAACAGCCCTTAGATAATTGTCATAAATACAGCATGTGAACATTAATTACTTTAATACGCTGTAATTTATGCAATGACCACCAACATTTGCACAACTTTATAAAGTGTTTTGATGTACCACTGCAAATTTCATGTGAACACTTTTGCTTATGATTATTATATTTACAAACAATTGACTACAACTTCTCTTAATACATGTCAAATGCAGCTTTGGTTGTGACACATTAATAAGTACTAAACTACGTCAGCAATAAATGCCAAGGCATCCGGTATAGTCTCCATGATGCACATATGAAGTGATTTTGGTGGATTTTTCACATAAACACTAAGATTTTCATTGCTGATGCTTTCTCCAGAGCAGTTCATACCACCACCTCACACCGGCTTCATATTATTCTCTGTGGTTAAACGGCAGTGAACCTCCTGGGCCTTAAACCAACAACCTTTAATAAACGTATATCC
>JAODKF010000100.1:146515-164163 GCA_026779585.1 Mormyrus proboscirostris
CACAATACAAGAAAGATTTGGCTGTAAGCATCTGTAGTAATAGACATACCGAGAGGGGAAAAAAACCAAAAATATTAATTTAAGTGTGTCACACCTAATAAAGAGTTTATCAACCATTTTGGAAACTGTGTCTCATTGTAACTAAGGACAAATTGTTTTGAAATGGGCACAGGTTGGCCAGCTAAACCAAACCCTGTCTGTCTATAAACAAAGGGCCAAATTTAACACCTACAATATTCAGATATTGTGACAAACACACAATATATATATACACACACACAATCCCATTGTGTAATAACCCAGGTCTGAGGGTATTCAGGCAATATCATTTTAAAAGTAAAAATTTTATTACAATTTCAACATCAGAGAACAAAATACGGGGCTTTCCTTTTTCTTAATGCAGATCCAGTGTTTCATCCAAAACTTAATTCACATACACATTTTAAATGCTACAGACGACATGATAATCCAAAGATTTTTTTTTTTTACATTTAGTTAATATTACAATTTAAATTTATTGTGTCATCGTATTACAGGAAAAGGTAAACTCGCAGTTGTCAAATATCACACGCTTACTAGGCTAATACCAGCGAAGTATTCTTTGCAATTCTTTGTAGACAGCAATTATATATTGTTAAATGAATGTGAAATACGTTGGAAAAAAATCCCCGTTAAAGCCGAGTGTTTAAAGTCCCCCAGTCTGGGCGGATAAGGGGAGGTAATGACAGCGCTCCGAATGGTGCTTTGTGCAAACACTTCATTCCTCTTTATATATTTTAAACTGAGGTTACAAGGAGCCGATGCAGCATTTCAGGGGGGTGTTTTCGGCATACACGGCAGACAACGTTACCGGGAGCGTAGGAGCGCCTTGGCGTATTCGCGAACAAAAGGATGGCGACACCGAGGACGGGGCTCGGGCGAAGCCGAGGACGGCGCTGTTTGGGTGAAGCCGCACGGCAACACGCCCCCAGCGTGCTCACCCGGGAGCAGCCCGTTCTGCTGAACGGAGCTGTGCGCGATGCAAAATAACCACCATCTCCCAAAGGCAGCGTCCTCACTGAGGTGACTGAAAAGCCAAGAATTTCCGCTACGACTCATGCACCAAATGACTATTACTGAACGCGTACGAAACAAAGGTCTGCTGGCAGACGCAGGCTGCCCAATGTCGAACGAAACGTCGAGACAATAGTCCGCAAACCGGGGAGGTAGCGCTAGGCGCTGCGCGGCGGTTGGGCACCGCACGGCCGTTCCTGATCCGCTCCCCTTTCGACTGTCAGAGCCTCGGCTCAGCCATCTCTGCCCCCACTTAGAGATTTCTTGCAGCCGCTTCAATGGTATCGGTATATCAGCTATGAAATATTGGCGTCTGAAACGCACAGGCGGCCGCGAAGCTTCGGGAAGCCCGCCGCAGAGAAGCACGGTCGTCAGGCTGCGAACAGCCACCGAGCCTCGGCTGTTTTTTTTTTATCGATATGGGAGGACAGTGGAAAGAAACACGAAGCTTACCTCAGCAGCGCCTTTCAGATCTTCGTTTATTCATTCGGACAATTTCATACAACGCGGAAGTCACGATATCGAAACCATACATATGTATCTCAAATATTAAACATTTAAATGCAAAAACGAGCTATCTCGGGTCTACGTCCAGCCTGTCGCTGGTTTGAAAACATTCCCCTTTCGTCAGCCGTATCTACGGGAAAAGCCTAGCGAAGCACGCGAGCATCGCCCTCATTGGTGGAAGCGCAGTCACGTGGTCCCCTCACCCAAGGCCTCATCCGGCCCTAGGAAGGCTGCATTCATTGGCTGTGCTCGCGTATGGACCGTACCCGCCTCCTGCTCGACGGGACGGTACTGTATAGAAAAAGAGAAAATACGTATATTATGTGTATGTAACGCGACGTGTCTGAGGGAAATCGCATGCTGAAATATGCATTACGCTCGTAAAGCGTCGAAATCACTGCACTAGAAAGTCGCACGAGAGAGGGTGAGGTGAAGCTAGGCTTTTGACGTCATTCTTTCCGCTTTCTCCTTTGTAGCAATTGGAAGGTTCTCGAACATGTCGCGAAAGAAAATGCTGCCTAGGTGACAGTGTTTTTAATTTTGTTTAATTTTTCTATATAAAGGGTAAATTATTTTCGATATTGGCTAGTTGATGTAACTGATACTTATGAATTTTATGTTTGCGTTCACGTTTATCTGTGATGGCGCAGTGATATTTACGATGTAGGGGAAGTGCGCATGCGCAGCAGTGAGTGTTTTGTTGTACAAGCGTGAGTCACAGGATGAAATCAGTGTGGGGGAAGGGTGATCATATACAAAATAGGAACTGGTTGGAGGTAATGATCTGAAATGACCAGGATGTTTGGTGACAGGTGCTTGAAAGTAAGTATGTATGAGCACCACAGTTGGAGCTGTGATCTTTGAATCGTCACGAATGATTTCTGTCTGCTTCAGATGCTGCAAGTGACATGTCTGACAGTGGCGGTGATCTTTGCAACGCAAAGCACATGCTTACCAGTTCAAATGGAGGGAAACATATGTTTAGAATATCTTCTGTGGCTACATATAGTGATCAGCCAATACCTTAAAACCCATGACTGGTCAAGCGAATAACATTGATTATCTTGTTACAATTGCACAACATTATATACTGGACATGTGAACAGTAAGTTCTTGAATGTGATGTGTTGGAAACAGGGAAAACGGGCAAGAATACAGATCTAAGCGATTCTGACAGGTATCAAATTGTGATGGGTAGATGACTGGGTCAGAGCATCTTCAAAACAGCAGGTCTTGTGGGGTGTGGTCAGCACCTATCAAGAGTGGTCCAAAGAAGGCCAACCGGTGAACCGGCGATAAGTTCATGGGCACCCAAGGATCACTGATGCATCTGGGGACTGAAGGCTAGCCCGTCTGGTCTGATCCCACAGGAGAGCTACTGTAGCACATATTGCTGAAAAAGTTAAGGCTCGCTATGATATAACAGTGTCAGAACACACAGAGCATCACAGAATACTGCGTATGGAACTGCGTAGGCGCAGACCAGCCAGAGTGCCCATGTTGACCCCTGTCCACTGCCAAAAGCACCTGCAATTGGCACATGAGTATCAGAACCAGACCATGGAGAACTGGAAGAAGGTGGCCAGGTTGGATGAGTCACGTTTTCTGTTACATCATGTGGATGGCCAGGTGTGTGTGTGTGTCGTTTACCTGGGGAAGAGATCACAGGATGCACTAGAAGAATACAGAATGTTAGGTAACACAGCTAAATGCATAGACCCTAATGTCATACCATTGCTGTGTGCTAAGGGTATCTGAGCCAAAAAAATAAAAAATATTCTCTTCTATAAAAACCAGATCTCCGGCTGAAATTTCTGTGACCATTTGGGGCCTTGTTCGGGATCACTAAGCTGTTGGATAAGGTCGCCATCATGCGACTCCATGCCATCATGCGGTTGGTCTTTGAACCAAGAGATGAACCTCAGGACAACATAATCAAAGTCCACAGGAAGCATCTGTGGAGATCCCTGTCTACAGTCTTGCTTGATGTAAGCGATTTCCACAAATTATAGTTTAAGAGAACCAGAAGGCTAGTTTTAGTGAAAATGTAATTTAGTAAATGTAATGATAATTCGTTGTCCTAAAGTTACTAGAGAAAATGTTTACCAGATTGATTCATAAATAACTTTAAAGCATAGCAGGGTCACTTGGACAGAGTATTGTGAATCTATGTTTTTATTCGAGTCATTTTGGAAAAACTGAACCAAAGGCTCAATATGCGCATGTAGTAATAAATGTAACAAATAATATATGGCCATGTTTTGTGGAAGTTCACACCCAGACTTGGAGATTCCATTGCCTAACAACTTAGATACTAAAGGGTAAAAATTAAATTAGAAGGAAAATTATGTTGTGTACCACAGTAAAATGAGGGTCCCCAGTCAGTGGCAAGAATATAGTAGTAATAGTAATTACAACTTTATTGATCCGCGTGGGGAAATTGTTTTTTATGCCTCCCTTAACTTGCTCTTTGTGGAGCAAGCTGTCCAAGAGGGCAGCCACCTGTTGGAGCGCCCAGGGAGCTGGGGGTTAAGGGTCTTGCTCAAGGACCCACAGACATGCTGAGGCTGGGTTTGAACCTGTGACCTGATTACAGGCACACAGACTTAGCCCACTGAGCCACATGCTGCCCCCTAATATAGAATATCGGGGATTACCACCCAGAAAATACTGGGGGTTCGAATTCTTTGTAAGAATATTGGGTTAGAGCCCTCTACTGAAAACATGAGTTAACGTCTTGTGATCCCGTTGATACCATTAAATAAAATTAATAACTACATTAGGGCTGCTGCAATAAGTCGACGTCGACACTTAAAATGCGTCAGCATCAATATTTGAAATTGGCACATTGTTTCAAAAATGATTTTAATGAAATTATCTTTCTATTTCACAAATGTTTTTCTTCAGTATCCCTACGTGATTATGGGTGTGATTATTACAAAACATTGTGCACGAGTGATAATGGTGAACCACAGCACAACTAGCACTATGCATGACCACCTATGGAGAGAACACACAGGCACTAGAATAGCAGAAACCACTGTAAGGGTTACTATTCATGTTTATTAAATGACCATTAGCACGGAGAGCTCTTTCATTTATTTTGTCCTTGTAGCTTCTAAGTACAATCATTAAAGGCATAAACCTGTCTGCCTGCTACGTTAGAATTTCCATTGAATTAGTGTTTGAGAAAATGTTCAGGCTAGAATCTGGATTTATTCTATGTTGATTAGTGGTGCTGGCATGCGTGTATGTCTGTGCCCATTGGGCTTGCAGGGACGAGTGTTATTATCGTAAACTAAAACAAAAAGTCACTAAATAAAAAATAAAAAAAAAAACGTGAACTGAAAAGAAAATGAAATCTGTATTTACCAAAAGATGTCGGACTTTAAAGCGAGCTGTGCCTTTCTTCACTGCGGCTTCAGTGCTTAACGCTTCCATGGAATAACAAAACAGTCTCATGGTGCGCTCCACTAACCAAATTTAAGTACAAGGATACGCTGAATTTATACGGATTACTAATTTATGGGCATCACAATACACCTCTCATTAATATTTTAGGTGTACTGCTAATCTGCTTACTATATTGTTGGCATAAGTAATGCAGTATAGTGTCAAAGTCGGTGTCCATTATCTAAAGCCCTGCAATAACATACAATTTGTTGTCAAAATAGGAAAATTTACATTAAATGATCAGTAAAATAGTTGGCAGATTACTTGATATACAAATAGTTGATAGCAGCAGCCCCAGAATACATATCTAGTCATACTATTGAATCATGCGGGTTTGGCTTTTTGTGTGGGTTTGGAATCTGTTCGACTGGGCGAATGAGTGGAGTTCATACAAAAGTAAGAAAAGAAGGTATGGATGGCAGTGCTCTGATCCTCTCTGTCAGGGTATGGAAATACATGAAGGGTAAGTGGGGGCCTATACCCTCCTGGCTGGGTTATTAGTTATATGCGGGACTGTGTGTGAGTTTGGAGTCAAGCTGCAGGGGCTCCTCCCTTCCCCCTTGAGAGAGGCCCAGCAGGAGGTGCCCGTATCCCTCCTCCTCCTGATGACGAGGAGAGTGACCATCCAGCACCTAATTCCACCTCTTCCTCCATGAGGACACAGAGCTGCTGTCTATGACAGACTACAGGAAGAGTCTGCAGAACTACTCGCCCCTGTGTTGGAATGTCTTAATCCACAAGGGGGAGCCAGTGTTCTGGTCAACCAGTCTTGAAAGATGAAACAGTTGTATGACATTGCAAGTGACCTGCCAGATCCAAGACAGAACAGGCCTTGCTAGGAAGCAGCCCTTAAGAGACTGGTCCTTCAATGCAAACCCACTACAGCAGAATTAGAACAGCTTTATAATAAAACTCTGAAGCTCAGCTATTTTGACGTTAAATGGTGACTCTGACTCAATGTCACCTTACTCGGCTGCACCAGACAGCCAATACCAGGCAGAGCCACAGGAGCTCAATGAGAGAACTGCAGAGAAATACCCCACACGTGGACTGGTTCAAGGAGAGCCAGATTAAACGGGAACCTGGTGAATCCTGTTAGCACTACACCAAGCGATTGATGACAGCATACACCAGCTACAGTGGAATGGACCATCCAGCACACCAAGACTGAGATTCTGCCTGGAAGCAACAGCTTGTGTGGCTGCTGGAGGACAGGCTGCAACCAGACACCAGGACCAAGACTGAGAGCACCTGCGTGGGATAGGAGCATGGCTAACAGAGGTCCTGCACCACATGTAGCATTCAGAAAAACCTGAGAAGAACAGAGGGTCCAGAAGGAACAAGATGAGGAGAAGCTTATCATGGCTCAGCTGTCCAAGTTCCAAGCCCCAAGAGGCCATGGCAGGGGAAGAGGAGGTCACATGGTCAGAGAATGTAGCAGGGGAGAGGAGGCCACATGGGCAGAGAATGTAGCAGGGGAGAGGAGGCCTAGGCAGATGAGGCAGGTGTGAGAAAGCGAAGCAATAGATGAGGAGGCCCAGGGGGCTACTGGGCACGAAAAAATCCACAGAGATGTTAGGAGCCCTGGCTAAACTATGCTGATGACTACTGGGATCAAGTCGACAGAGCAGCAGACATCACCGTGACTCAGCCTCCTCTCAGAAGGCCCTGTACAGACCCAAAGGACAGTTTGCAGTGATCACTCCTCCCCAGAAGCTGCCCCACCTGACTTTAGAAATAAATGAATCTCTCTCATTTCTAGTAGACACTGGAGCTGCTCATCCCTTACTTCACGCAGACTCCAGAAATCCCCCGTCAGGTAAAACTGTCATAGCCATTGGTATATTTGGAGCTCCAACTCACAACCAGTTACCAAACCACTTCAAGTAACCTGACCAAAACTAGAAGTATTTGTCTCCAGTATTTGTCTCTGACACCAAAAATAGTATCAGCCTCCTGTCCAGTAAACCTGGCAGAGTGATACTTGCTATGTAAACTACTCCTGACCCACTGATGGAGTAAAAGTGGAGAAGGGTGGAGAATCGTGCTGAATGGTCTTAGATGACCCAGAACCATCTCAGACTACTACAGTTGGGGTCTAGTGCATGACTGTACTGTCCCCCCAAACACTGAAGTTTGCTTTGGAGTGATGGAAGAGGAGCAGGGACATGTATACCTCCAGTGAACTGCATTCTACAGACTGTCTAAGCTGGGGAGCCCCAGACAGAGCCTTTGAAGAACACTGGTGGAGGTGTAAGGGAGACAGATTGAAGCTGAGTGGGATGTGAGTGTGTTGCCACAATGGTAAGGTTAACTTTCAAGTAGTATGTTTTTTGTTATTTCAGCCATATTCACGGCACATAGTGAAACAAATATTGTTCCTTCAGGACCATGATGCAAAACAAAGAACAGAAACAAAACAAGACTACACAAGTGCAGGCAGAACGGAACTATACAGAGTATAAGGAGAGCAAAGAGACAGTGTGCAAAATACACACAAGAGCAACACAATATTACATAAGATATACAGTGCAGTTTACAAACGCAGTACTAATTTGAATGAATACAGTATTGTGACAGATTCTTGGAAGGTTGAGGTAGAAAGTCAGGATAGAAATCAGAGCACAGGAGTTATATCTCAGTCTGCAAAGTTTCCAAGTGAGAATGGAGAGATGAAGGACAGTTTGTTAAAGCCTGATACTCCCTGGGTAACTGGACTGTTGACCCCATCACTGGGATAAAATTCAATCCCCATGCAGGAGGGGTACAGTGGTATCCCTACTCCTGCCTGCCTCAAACCACCCAGGCAGTATATCAAACAGGTGGACAAACACATGTATTCCCTCCTAGCATCCCAGAAGCAGTCGATTTGGAGCATCCAGCCCTACAGGGGGTGCCAGATCATTTGTGGACTAAACATGAGTATGATGTGGGACTATAATGTCACCCCCTGTGGGTCACTCTGAAGAGCTAGTACAGGCCCCAAAGGCTGAAACATCCATGGCAACCTGATGCAGACGAGGGAACTGAGCCAGTCATGAAACAATTGTTAGATGCAGGAATTATTACCTTGTGTGCTATAACTCCCCATTTAACACTCTAAATATTCCCAGTAAAAATGGGTGGCAGTAAAACCCAGAGACCAGTCCAAGATCTGCATGCCGTATATGAGGCTGTTTACATTCGAGCTCCAGTGCTGCCTAACCCCAGTACTATTTTTGCTTCAATACCTGATTATTTCCAGTGGTTTTTGGTAGCAGTTGGCAAAGGCTCTTTTTCAGTACTGGTATTTGGTTTGCATTCACCTTCAATGGGAAACAGTAAACCTGGACTAGAATACTGCAGAGCTATACTGAAGCCCATGCTGTGTTTCCAGCCATCCTACAGGAAAATCGAGCATCATTGGTGCTGCCTAAAGGTAGTACTTTGATTCAGTAGATGTGGTTCCAGAGCCTGCAGACATTGAGAAACAGTCTCAGCCCAGAGACACGTCTCGATCCATACAACTTTTAGAAGAAACGGTCGAGTTACAAGATTTCGATTGAGGTATGAAATAATGCGACACATCCATTCATTGTCTGAGTTGGTCGAGTTAAGAGGCATTCCATTTCCAAGGTTCTGATGTATTTGTATGTCCATATTTTTGTAATGGATACTAGTGTCATAATATGTCGTACCGTGTTACCACTTGAATTGTCAGCAAATAAGGAACTTGTTTGGCTGGAGAATTCAAGCATTCTTTTGAAATGTGATGGATTTGGAAGGATGCGGCAAATCATTTAGAAACCAATTACTGTCAGGATAAAAGCAGTCTATAGGCTATTGCAAAATACATTTACAGTGAATACTAAATAGTATCCTTGGGTAAAACAACTCTTCAGAACATTTATGTGGTCTGAATGCTGTTCATTTTCTCACCAAGGTTTGAATTGCAGATAGTTGCTTCAGTACAAGTGACAATGTGTTACACTTAACAAGATATCAGTGACTGAACACTGAAAACACACAGATGAACAATTAACTGAATTAATTGAAGAGAATTTATTTACACACCATTTGATTTCTGCTCCTGAGTACATCATTTAAGTTAATAGGGGGAACAGTTCTTAACAATCACAGATCAGTTCTCACTCCGAATCCAGGCCCAGGGGGAGGTCCGGTGAGAGAGGTCAGGCCTCCAGCTGGTTCACAAGAAAAGCGACCACCCCTTAAAAAGGAAAAAAGTACAGTTATACTGATTAGTAACATAACATTAAGTCACCTTAGAACTAAGCACTAAATATGTAACTGTGATTTTTGTTCTTTTTTACCAGAAGATGCAACAAAAAGTTTTAAAATTTACCCTGATTTTCTATTGTTAAAGGTGCCACAGAATGAAAACCTGTGTTGAATAAGGAGAGTCCGGTACATAGTACTTACATGCCCTGAATCGCAAACATTTATTCCCATTCAGATATAAATCCTGCATATGTAAAAGAAGGTGGGAAAACAGGCCAATTCAAAAATGCTAGGAAACCTAACAGTCTTAACTACACCCCCAAACTTAAGACACCAGCCCACTTTCAGGCCCTATGCAACCTGCAGCAGAGATTTATTCTCTCGAGGGGGTGCGTGCAGTTTCTGCAAGTGCACCAGACAAAGAAAAAAATATTACATATTAGGGTGTAACAGTACGCAAAAAATCATAGTAAGTCAGTTTTGAAGTCACGGTTCGGTACGTTTTAAGTACAGCGGGGGTAATCGGCTATATTAATGTATGATTGTCTGTCTTAAATAAAAATTCTCTGCCAACACTGCTGCAACCGACTAATAAAAAAAATAATCAAAATAAATATTCTGTTGCAAGTAAATAAAAATTAAATATCCATTAAGGTGCACATTTAGAAATTTAACTGCACCTAATCTGTACTGTATTCTCATTAGTAGCGTTCAGCTTCATATTTGAACTGTGCAACAAAGTACCATCTCAAAAAATGCATGAATGTGACATATAGAGCTTTTCAAGTCACCCAAAGCGCTTTATAGGGTCAATGGGACCCACTTCAACCTCCACCACCATGTAGCGCCTGGCTAGATGACGTGACGGCCATTCTGCACCAGTACACTCACTACACAGTAGCCAAGTTGAAGAAGGGGAGAATTCAGCAATTAGATATAGGGGATGATCAGTAATAATAATAATAATGATAATGATAATGATGATGATGATGATGATGATAATCAGTCCTTTATGGTCCCTGTGGGGAAATAGGAGGCCAGATTTGATAGGGGCCACAGTGGGCAATTTTAGCCAGGACAGAGCACCACCCCTGCTCTTTCAAAAGATGCCCAGGGATCTTTTATAACCTCAGAGAGTCAGAACCTTGGTTTTACGTTTTATCTGAAGGATGGCACCATTTTTACAGCATGGTGTCCCCGTCACTGCAGTGGGGCATTGGGATCTACACAGACCACAGGATGGGCTAACCTGCTAACACCTCTTCCAGCAGCAGCCCTCTGTTGCTATGAGCCTGTCTGACGTTAAGAGGCACATGACTGTACAGATGTTGGTTCTATCATCGCAGTGCCTCACTGTAAGCCAGCCAATCAGAGCAGAGCTAATCAACATATTAATGAGCCCACCAAAAAAGGGAAAATTGCCTGTTTGTTTCTAGGGCCAAATAATATGGTTGTAAATAGGCCTGTAAAACTATTTTTACAACCCAATGAAATTCACATATCTTTTTCGTAGACACCAGAGAAAATTTTAAAATACTGAAAAAATGCATTCTACAGTACCTTTAAAATACACAAATATAAGCTATGCAAATTGCTGCATGTCAAGCAGCTTAAAGAATATATTTAGCTTTTAAAAGTACATTTTCTTTATTTAAGTCAAAAAAAAAACTGACGTACCTTGGGCCTGGTGGTGGGACTCTTCCAGCTTTCAGCTCATCGATGATCTGCTCGATGTCCTGGGGTTTGAGGTCCTCCTGAAAGAAAGTAAAGGCCTCAACTCACTGACACATATTTGCATGGCTGCTTCCAAATTCAAGTGTCACTAAAGCATCATCCAGTATCACCTATACACCATACCAGTCGAAGATTAAATACTTCATTTCAGACAAAAAAATGGGTCCACAGTTCTTCAAATTAGCTGTGAACCAGCCAGTCTCACGGAGATTCACGGGTAGTGAACCTGCTGGGGGCAGGGAAGGCCGCAGGGATCTGTGGTATCTAGAGTGAACTTCTCCAGGCTGGTGGTAAGGCTGTCCTCCTTCTCCAGGCTGGTGGTAAGGCTGTCCTCCTGGCATTGTAGGCAATCTTTGCTTCCATTTAGGAGTCAGGCATCATCTCAACTGACTGATAACCGGGCCTTCTTGTCCCTATCCGGAAATGGAAGGGTGATCACCAGGATTGTGGCAACTACAGGGGGATAACACTGCTTTCTGTGCCGGGTAAGGTCCTT
Organism: Mormyrus proboscirostris; assembly: GCA_026779585.1. Lineage (NCBI taxonomy): Eukaryota > Metazoa > Chordata > Actinopteri > Osteoglossiformes > Mormyridae > Mormyrus > Mormyrus proboscirostris. The sequence goes on from JAODKF010000100.1 coordinate 157,977, forward strand.
GCTAGGGTCATCCTTAACGGGATCTGCAATTACTTACTTGCCTATTGTTGATTGGAGCAGACTGGTTTTACGCCTAATAAATCTACCATTCACTACACCCTGTCACTGACGGTTCTCGTCAAGCTCAAAGCAAATATCGGCAGGGTTTCTTTGCAGCTTGTCAACTGTCAAAGCATTTGACTGATCTGGCTGATTGAGTTGCCCTGTGGGACATCTTGAGACTTTGCTGGATCCCCCGAGGTTGCTGGAGGTCATTTCCGACCTGTACTCTGGTACTGTGAGTGTTGTGTAGAGTGCAGGGAGAACCTCTGCATTCTTCCCAGTTGATTCTGGGGTTCACCAGGGGTGTGTTCTTGCTCCTATTCTGCTCAATGCTTGTATGGACTGGGTGTTGCGCAGGGTCATGGGGTCCAGTGGCTGTAGAGCGTCCGTTACCGAAAAAAGATTCACCGATATTGACTTTGCTGACGATGCTGTAATCTTTGCAGCATCAATACAGACTTTGATCGGGGTTCTCGAGATACTTAGCAAGGAATCTGAGTGTCTGGGTTTGTGAGTGTCATGGATTAAAAACCAAGATCCAGGCCTTTAATGACCTCTTGGTCACAGCCATCAGCAGTGTGTCTGCTCAGAGAATGTCAACCTCGTCCAGAGGTTCACTTACCTCAGCAGTGACATTCATGTCTCTGGTGACTCTTCCTATGAAGTCAGTAGGAATGGGACAACAAGAGAGTCCATGAGGTCGCTGGTAAGGGGTCTGTGGCGTTCCTGATATGTTTGTAAGACAACGAAGGTCCAAGTCTTTAGAGTCCTGGTGCTCCCTGTTTTGCTGTATGGCTGAGACATGGACGCTATCCAGTGAGCTGAGATGAAGACTGGACTCCTTTGGTGCTGTCTCTCTTCGGAGGATCCTTGGGCACTGCTAGCTTGACTTTGTGTTAAACGAGCAGTTGCTAGACGAGTCCCGAATGAAGCGCATTACCCGCATTGTGAAGAAGCATAACTTATGGCACTATGGCCATGTGGCGCATTTCCCTGAGGGTGATCCAGCTCACACGATGCTCATTGCTGAGGACCGCAGTGGCTGGACCAGGCCGAGGGGACGCCCACATAACACCTGGCTGTGGCAGGTAGATGGGCATTTCTGGAGGATTCTGCTTGCGACCCCAGGCGGATCCTGAGGTGTTTCCTGAGGTGTTTCATCATGTGGCCGCAGCAACGTCCTGCACCAGTGCATGCTCCCCAACCTGACTGGCCCCACCCCCACCAGAAAAAAAGATGCTTTGTCTGCATTTAAGTGTGCAAGAACAATACTTACATAGTAGTTGTCATTGATCTGGACCATTGGGGCGTTGACACAGGCACCAAGACATTCTACCTCTATCAGTGTGAACATCTTATCTGGTGTGGTTTCCCCAACTTTAATGCCTGGAGAAGAAGCATGTGAAATGTATGAACCCCTCATGTTCTTCCATTACTGGAACCAGTAGCTCCAATTCTTCACGAAAACAAAAATAATCAAACACCCCATTGATTACACTACTGCAGAGATAAGACTTAAAAACTGAAATAAGCTAAAAACAACAAAAAAAAAAAACAGTTTAAAACAAGCACGGATTAGGGGCACAGATTTTATTATAAATTTAACATGTGCCTTGCACAAAGGAAAAGAATAATATGACAGTTGCTTGAAGCTCAAAAAATGTTCGTTTTTAGCTTTGCACACTAACTTGCAGGGAATTGCCTTGCACATCCCACAAGATTAAATGGCCCATTTTAATGCTACCCATCTCTTAAGGAAGTTCAGCATGGAGCACAGACAGCCATCGCTCACTTACCAAGCTTGTTCTGGATGGCTTCGAGGATGCTGTCCGAGTTGCACAACATGCACGGTGTTGTGGTGCAGACCTGGACGTGATACTTCCCCACAGGCTTGCGCTGATACATGGTGTAGAAGGTGGCAACCTCGTATACGCGCATGGGAGGGACCCCAAGCAGCTCAGCAACCTACAGGGGTCATCAGGCAGCACTCAGGTCAGAAAATACCCTTTTAACATCTCATAAGGTTTTACTGAAAACGTACCAGTTACGACAACTGCAGCTTTCCAGTATATTGCCTCTGGGAAGGATTAGTCGATGCAAAAATGACAAATAAGCGGGGAAAAGAAGAAATGTCTCTTATCACTGGGGTAAAAAGTGCCATTTCTGTGAATTAATGCTCCAATGTCCCTCAACAAAGTAAGACTGAGCAAATGCCTGTTACCCATGTGCTGGGTGGAAGGGGGACATTTCCAGCAGCAGACACAAGCCGCTTTCCGTAGTCAATAACTGAAAACAGGGCCCCATTCTCTCAGAGGATGTAAACTTTGAGCCATAATCCAGCCATTTCAGAACCTCTCCTACATCACCCCAGTATTTGCAGTCAGCATCCAATACACTCATATTTCTTGACTAGAGCACCATCCTACCTTGTTTGGCCACTATCCATTCATTCATTCAAACCTTTATTACCGACTAGGGATCCATATAAAAGGCATCACACAAAATACATACATACAATAATGTGAATCTCACACATAGACACAATAGCTCTGATATAACTTAATTAGTTAAATAACTCAAATTAATTGAGCTAGTGATGGAATTCAATGAATATATGAGATAGTTGGGCTGCTCTTGAGCAGAGTGGGATTCGAATATCCAGCTGAACAACAACCTACACAGCAGCCATTTTCCAGAGAACAGAAGAAATTCTTATTTTGGTCTTATGTTAAATTTGCATATGTTCTAATGTGACAGTAAGACATGCCATAAATAAAAGGTGGTGCAAGAGTTTTAACTACTCATAACAATTTTAAAAGGCTCATATAACAATTTTAATTGCTCTCCCACACACAACCAGCCTAATATGAAAATATCACATATAAGACAAAAGAAAAACAGAATATTACAAAAGCAAAAATAACTACAGATTGTTTGTGGTAAGAGGCTAGCAAGACACCATCTGATTTAAAAATGTTATGCCTCCATGTTAACAGGTCTCCATCGCAGCCAGGCACAGTACAGGGTCTCTACTGCGAGGCTCTGTAATTGCAAAGCCAAGGATACATTACAATTAGGGCACACTATATATATTTTTCCCAAACTATTCGAAATTCATTTATCAGGTCAGACAGTTACTGAAGCAATTGGGGGTTAAGGGCCTTGCTCAAGGGCTAAGTGACATCACTATAGCCAACTGTGGGATTTGGACCGGCAAACATCCAATCACAGGCAGTGTCCTAACCTGGTAATCCATATGTATGCTTTTAAGTCAACATTTGTTTTCTTCATTTATGTTTTTTTTTACCCCTGGGATCAATAACGTCAAGCTTAATCTGTTGCACAGCGATCCACCGTGTCAGAAAAGCTTCGTCTGCCGTCCCGAAACGCTTTGCATACCTTGTTCATGGCAGAGATGGGCAGCCAGCCATGCTGCCTCTGGGCCAGGTCTAGCACAGGGAGCGTAGCCGCGGCTCTGTGTCCATCTGGGTACATCTTCACGATGGCGTCTATTCTCTGCAGAGGTGAGAGTGAGCATTTGGGATCGTATCTGTGTCCAAAATCTCAAAGATATCAAAATTTCCTCCAGCTTCATTATCCAAAGCCCACAAGTTGGCCGATGTTCCCACAAGAACCACAGCAAGAATGATTAGACACTGGGCATTTAAAAATAAGCATTTCACTTCGTAGCTCCACGCCTGGAGTCTCCACTATGGCTCCATGTGTCTGGAGTCTGCAGGTTCTCCCTGCTCTTGCCAGGTGCTCCGGGTTCCCCCCACAGTCCAAAAACAAGCATGCAATTGGAGTTACCAAGTCGCCCATGGGTGTGCATGTGTGAATGACCGGTGTGTGAGTGTGTGACTGGTGTGTGAGTGACCGGTGTGTGTGTAAGTGTGTGAATGATGTGTGAGTGATTGTTGTGTGTGTGAGTGACCGGTGTGTGTGTGTGTGTGAATGACCGGTGTGTGTGTGTGTGAATGACCGGTGTGTGTGAGTGACTGGTGTGTGAGTGAATGGTGTGTGAGTGTGTGACTGGTGTGTGAGTGTGTGAGTGAATGGTGTGTGAGTGACCTGTGTATGTGTGTGTGAGTGACCGGTGTGTGTGTAAGTGTGTGAATGATGTGTGAGTGATTGTTGTGTGTGTGAATGAATGGTGTGTGAGTGACCGGTGTGTGAGTGAATGGTGTGTGAGTGACCGGTGTGTGAGTGAATGGTGTGTGAGTGACCGGTGTGGGAGTGAATGGTGTGTGAGTGAGTGGTGTGTGAGTGAATGGTGTGTGAGTGAATGGTGTGTGAGTGAATGGTGTGTGAGTGACCGGTGTGTGAGTGACCGGTGTGTGAGTGAATGGTGTGTGAGTGACCAGTGTGGGAGTGAATGGTGTGTGAGTGAATGGTGTGTGAGTGAGTGGTGTGTGAGTGACCGGTGTGTGAGTGAATGGTGTGTGAGTGAATGGTGTGTGAGTGAGTGGTGTGTGAGTGAGTGGTGTGTAAGTGAATGGTGTGTGAGTGTGCCCTGCGATGGGTTGGTGCCCTGCCTTGTGCTCATGGTTTCTGGGACAGGCTCCGGACCCCCACTACCCTGCATAGCTCAAGCAGGTACAAATGTTCTCCTCACATCACACTCTTCCATCTCTGTCTTCTTACCTTCATCCGACTGACCAAAACATTTCGCTTGCTGGATCCCACAGATCTGAAAAATATGCTCATCACTGACTCGAGGCAGCTGCAGTTGTGTGCACAGCATCTACACTGTTATCTGTCCCAACTACTAATAGTGTCTAATGTGGCAATAAAAGTACTCAGCTACATTTCATGCAATCTTAACTGCGTGCTCTTTCGCCTCTGACTAATTAGATATAATTCAATTTAGCATTGAATTTAGAGAGGAAAGGGGAGGTATGCCCAACACAGAGAAAGCATGCATGCCACCCGTTGGTATATAAGATTCTAAGAGGTCTGGATGCTGTTCAGCCAAATGGCTACTTCAATAATAGTTTAAATACTAGAACTCGTGGCCAATTAGAACTCGTGGAAAAACACTTCTCCTGAGAAAACACTTCTTTACACAGCTTATAGTTAAAGTATGGAATAGTCTTTCTGCTATTGCAGCGGAAGCTAAAACCCTAGGTTCCTTTAAATCAAAGTTGGATAAGATTTTAACAACTCTGAGCTACTAGTTGAGGTCTGCCCAAACGAGCTTGATGGGCCAAATGGCCTCCGCTCGTTTGTAAATTTCTTATGTTCTTATAAAACAAACATGCATTTACGATTATCATCATTATTGTGATGAGTGATGGTCACGGTGATGCTGATAATAATCTTGCCACTTTGGATATCTAACACTGAGGTTCATATCAAGGAAAATTTCACATGCAAACACAGCCCAGTTCACAGTGACAGTGCTGGTAATCTAACATTATGCACTAGTACGTACTATACTTAAGATCAACAAGCCCACAAGAATATCGGGATATTTCTCAGCAGTCTGACACTAATGTGCTGTCTACACAACAGAAAATCACCGAATTACTCAGCAGTCGACTAAGACATACAATGAACAGCCTCTCTAATAGAATTCCCATAAATAAGGAACTCAAAGGCGGAGAATGTGGGGGAAGTGGAAGATTTTACTCACTAAAAGACCATTAGAAATCCATTAAATCTAGACATTAATCTTCTGGAAAGGAGTTGGAGAGAGGGAAAAAAAGAATAAAATGGACGGAAGTGGTCTCGAGCCAGTGGGACATTGTGAAAAATCAACTCATTACGGCAATACCAGATTTGAGCAGGTCAACTTGTTAGGCCCACAAAAAGATGAGGTTCGATGACTTACAATCACATCCAGCACAAAGGATGCAAAGAGGAACCAGCCCTTCCGACCAAATGAGGCTGGCCCACGTCTGCTTGGTATCCGCGCTGACTTCCCTATACGTAAGGAATAATTGACGACGGGCCGTTGAATTATTAGAAAAATAATGCACACCCGGGTGTGCATTATTTTTCTAATGATTCAACGGTCCGGAGTCAATTATTCCGCTTATACTACGGTTGCCACACCTTAAGACATTGATCAGATGATATATTTCAAGGGATTCGTCCGGTTTTTCTACTTAAATCGCTATTGTGAGTAGGATTATTTCTTCCG
>JAODKF010000100.1:164263-176553 GCA_026779585.1 Mormyrus proboscirostris
GGTGTGTGAGTGAATGTTGTGTGAGTGACTGATGTGTGAGTGTGTGACTGGTGTGTGAGTGAATGGTGTGTGGATGACCGGTGTGTGAGTGTGTGACTGGTGTGTGAGTGAATGGTGTGTGGATGACCGGTGTGTGAGTGTGATTGGGGTGTGAGTGTGTGACTGGTGTGTGAGTGTGTGACTGGTGTGTGAGTGTGTGACTGGTGTGTGTGTGTGACCGGTGTGTGAGTGTGTGACCGGTGTGTGAGTGTGTGACCGGTGTGTGAGTGTGTGACCGGTGTGTGAGTGATCGGTCTGTGAGTGTGTATGTGAATGATGTGTGAGTGACCGGTGTGTGTGTGTGTGTGTGTGTGTGTGTGTGCCATATGATGGGTTGGTGCCCCATCCTGGGTTTCTTCCTGCCTCGCGCCCGTAGCCTCCAGGGTAGGCACCAAAATAGTTCTGTGTTGCGAGAAACATACCTTGAGATTCTCCTCAGTGAATTCAAAGGGGGTGTCTGGGTTGTTCTCAGCAGTGTCCCTGTGCTGAAGAATAAATTAAATTTCAGCATCAGCTATTCTGCCATGGAGGTATGTGGGGTTCGGATGAATGTTTTACAGAACATGAATTGGAAATTATGATCTGAATTAGCCATTTAATTTTTTTTTTCTTTTTTACAAATTTAGCTATAAATCTACATAAGGATTCTCTTATACTATTGATATCCTAGACATGTTTTACGATATTGATCGAATATCTGACAATTTTCTGCATTACAAAGCATCGCACACAAGATTCTAGACTGGAACTTCTTGCAGTTCTGTATGTTGTTTATTTCAGCTAGAGTAGACACTGCACCTTTGTTAACGGTATTTTATAACTGTGTTACTTCATTCTTCTTCCCTCAGATACATGATTGCTTGGTATGTAATTGAACAGAGTAAGACATCTATGAGAAAATACCAAGCCTAGTTTAATCACAGTATTTTTTTAGGTTAAGATTCACAACTAAATTCACTTTAGGTTCTTTATTAAAAAGTAAAATAACAGCAGAATTATACATACATCTAAGCATATGCATATATCGAAATGTATATTATTTACTTTACATACTTAATTTCAAAGGGTCAGTACATACGATTATGGTATATAGATTATTATTATACAAGACATAACAATGGTAAATAATCAGCACAGCTTAGCATCACACCTCTGCAGCCTGAAGTCAAGAACTGAGCGGTTTAGGAGGAGTTTTTACCTCCTAACCCACAGCACATAACGGACAATGACACACACACGCTTCTACCATCCATTTCCATAACTTGTAAAATATCTGCATATCTGCACTTTATGGCACATTTACAGTGAAGATTTTATATCTTCATAGTGCAATCCGTATACAGTGCAATTTATACTCTACATGTACACTTATGTGTGATATATATATATATGCACTTTATCCTTCTGTGATTTTAGTACTTATTCTTTTGTATGTATAGCACAGCCGGGGTACTTGCCAGAAAAAGCATTTCACTGTATGTTGGAGCAGCTATAACTACATGTGACAAATAAAGGATCTACAATCTACATCAGATGACGAATAACAGATATTTACTTGAATAAATATGAACTCTGTATAACTTTGAATTGGTAAAGAAGGCTGAACTAGTGTCAGCTTACAGGGTGCTGATGATCATATAACATACATTGATGAAGGACTCACCACAAAAAGAGCCCCCCCAGCTCCTGGGCAGACGGCTGACTGATGCAGGCCTCGAATTTGCCTGGCCTACAAAGAGGGATCAGTTTATTATCTACTGTGAACATGGTGCTTTATATTAACTGAAGTGACCAAGATACAGTGCAGAAAATGTATCATGTATCTCCATTTACCACAATGCCTTATCAACAAATAAATCTGGTAACATTCATGCAGAACTAAGAGGTGTGTAATAGATGACACTAGAAAAGTGATACTCAGTAGATCTACAACATGTAAATTGGTGCAAAATTGAAAAACAAAAGTCAGAAGAGGTATTCTGAACTGTGAGATCTCAGGTTGCTGGAGGGAGGGCAATGCTGTCGCCTCACACCCCCTAGCCGGAGTTTGCAACCTCTTCCCAGGTTGTGTGGGTCTACTATGTATTCTTCCACTATGCAAAGAAATGCAGAGAGACGAAGTAGCATTTGTAAATTCTTCATAGTGCGTGTGTGTGACAGCATCTGGATTAAAGCGCAGTACCCAAATACCGCAGATACAGTGGCTGCAGTTGCTGTGCCGCGAATTGTCAAAAAAATCCGACTTCCCTGCAGAACACAGTACATCTTAGCCAGTACTAACCAGTTAGCAAAAACGTTCTGGATGCTAAAACCTACACAATGAGCCTCCATATGCTGGAATGTGTTTTATTTTTGTTGTATTTATATGTTCGTACAATATTTTCACACATGCCCGATTTAATTTTCGTGCAGTGTCTTCCGTTCCGTTTGCCCTTGTCCTTCCTAAGAATTTCACAGGCCACCATTCCTCATTAAACCACACATACACAGACATTTAAATCATTTAGAAGTCTGTCAAAACTGTAATATTATACATACCGTACGAGAGACAGCAACCCGGACTGCAGAAGAAAGAAACATTTTTGCCAGAACGATTTGCCCTGCCGACAGTTAGCTAGCTTTAGCCGATACTGTATGCTAGCAGGCCATCGAAGACACCTAGCATCGATTGAGAGAGTCTGGTGTGCGTCATGTCTCAGGATCCGTATAATCGAGCACAGAGAACTGTCGAATATTGGCCTTGAAGAAATCCAGAGACGACGACGATGGGGCAGAAGTACAATTATAAGAATAAAATGCCATCTTCGGAATTGACTATCTTTTCAGTTTGCCTAATATTATTTTGTTTAGATACCGTAGTGTGTTTAGTTTTGATATGGATTAATTGAACAATAATAACGCAAGACAATTTGTATTTTCTGTATTTTTTTCTCCTATAAAATCATCGATACGTAAGGGACAAATTAATCATTAGGTGGTATTTTCTACAGAAATAACAGATTCAGTAAATTTCATTTGACCGTCAAAAACCTTTATTAGACAGAATTCTTTCCCTGAAAACAGATGTAGACATAATATTCTCAGGTGTTTTTGCAATAAAATCTTTGTTTATGAATGAGACAGACTGTCGTTTTTTCTGTTCTGTAGAGGACTCCAGATACAAGCAGTAAATTGCCAATTTTTCCCCTAAAACTTTCAACGAAACAATTTAAAGTTACAAACATCGTTTATTCGTTTACACAAATGTACAATTGAACAACTTATTTTGAAGTAACCTCGTTTTATATATCAGATGTGTCATGATTTTGGCAGGAGGCTATTTCATAATACCGCAGTAGTTACAGACCAACCCGCTGCATTCCAGCACCCGATGTTCAGACTGTAATACGATCAAGAGACGAGTGAAGGACTGGCCAATGAAAAAGTGGGAGTGCCAAAGGGAGCTGTCTGATTGGATGTTTCGGCACTTAGCATACAGTAATATTAACGCAGAACTAGAATTAGGGGCAGGTACATCGTAGACGTGTATAATAAACGGGAATAAGGCCTTAGGCCTTCATGCTGCTACTGTAGTTACACAGCACGTATTTGCAGGTCATCTTGGTTTTTCCTCTAGCTCACATTAAGAACCTTGAAGAATGGTGCTTCCCGGATCTCAAGAGAAGGTGTTCCAACCTCCAAAAGACTTACAAAAGGATGCACATATACCGGACTTTAAAACATATCTCAGACTATACAAGAAATCCATTGAGGACCCAGAGGGTAAGTTTACATATTCCTGTCATTTGTTTTTCATAGTAACATTTTTACCTAACATTTCTTTTTCTATTGCTACTATTTTCAGGGATACGTGAAATTATGAAATCCAAATATAGCAAGTTTATTTGAAAGCTGTGAAAAGATACTTGAACCTAAGATGTATAGCTGTTTTCTATAACTATGTAAGAGTTTTGCAAATTGTAGGTTCTGAATAACTGTTTTGTTTCCATTTGAATACAAAGAGGGAAATCTTTCACTACCGTGTGATTGTCTCTGCTTTGCTGTAAACAATTTTTGTTGTGGGAAAAAAATAATATAATTTTTGTTGTGTATTACTGCAAGGCATATACATTATAATGTTCTACAAATTACTGTATTGCAAGTGCAGCATGTTCTGAGACAGATGGGCATTCTCACATTGCATTTATATAGAAACAAAAAGTTTACAATAAACATCAGTAAAACAATTTCATTCACTTCATTGGAGTATGATTTACGTTTCATCTTTCCCACTGCTTTCCCAGGTATTTAAAAACGTATCCATGAAGTGTTGCATGTTTTTCAGAGAATAGTATCCTTTTCCTTGTCTTTCAAAGCAAAGCTGCACTGTCCCCCATTTCACAGTATTCTGGAAAGAAGTTGCTGAGGATTTCTATTGGAAGACGTCCCCAACAGGACAGATTCTGCAGTATAATTTTGACATGACAAAAGGGAGTATTTATGTGAAATTCATGGAAGGCGCAAAAACCAACGTATGCTACAATGTCCTTGACCGAAATATCCTGGAGAAGAACCTTGGTGAAAGGGTGGCATTCTACTGGTAAATAAAAGCACTGTTTCCATATTGTGATGCACTGATACATGTTCAGATTGAGCTGTGGTCACCTAATTGAGAAAACTAGGTGCACTATTTCAAAAGATATTATGTTTTCTGTCATGGACTCGAGGCATAGCAAGAGAGGCATGGCAGGAAAAGGCCACTTTTTTTTGCAGCTTAATTAAAGAAAGGGAACACACTGAGGTAAATGATGAAACAAAAAGACGACAAGGGGACAAAACAAACAGGGAAAATCTATAGAACTACCTAGGAGACTAAACTAGAAGATACCAAAAGGACATCAATTCAGAGACACCAGCAACACCAGGAGTGAGAACAGGCACATACTACAACAACTGACTAACAAACTGTGTGAGAGCAGACACTTAAATACACACAGGGAATCAGGGCAAACAACGGACAGGTGTAACTCATAATCAAATCAACCAATGAAAAAAGGAATACAGGTTAACAGGAAACAGGTAGGGTGGATTACAGTTAACTAGCACAAACACTGCTCTAGAAACCATGGAACATGAGAGCTGACTACACTAGGAAAGACTAAGAACAAATACAAGCAAAACCAAAACATAGCAGGACACGAGCAGGGCAGACCTTGGCCAGAAAAACTAAGACAGAAAATTTTACAAAACACTGGGGAACAGAAAAACCAAATAAACATTTAAACAGACGAGGTGGACCAGGAACCAGCCTCAAACCCATGACTTCAGGGTTACAGCCTCAGTGCCACACACACAACCCATTGAGCTATACAGCAATCTAAGGAGGACTAGACACAAGGGTCCAGCACAAAGACAGAGGAGGGAACATGATGGCTAGCGACACCTGATGGCCAAACAGGGAAGAGATATGAAGGGCAGGGATGGATGGGTGCTGACCCTGACAGTATTCATAGAATTTCTCCCTGAGATTAATAAAGGCCACCTTAATTGTGCTTCATATTCTTAATTTGTTATCTTATATAATAATAATAATACATTTTATTTATATAGTGCTTTTCCAAAAACTCAAAGACGCCTTACAGAGTAATTGTAATCATGTATTGCATTTTTAAAATTCCTTTACAACTGACCTGTTGATTTCACTGTTAGTGTGTACACTGGCTGTGACCAGACCAAAGCCTTCTATGATATGGTAACAGTGTAACACAGTTAGACTTAAGAAGTACCAGGTCTTTGTTATGTGATTAATTTACCCAGACGTGGGTTTGCAAAGAAACTTCTATTCTCAAAAATGATCTACTTTTTCATGAAAATGATATGATTTGTAGAACTACAATGCTTTAGATATTTTTTCACTAGGAATTTTAATATCACTGTTAAGGACACGACTGTTTTAGATTATCCCGATTAATCTCTTGCAATTTTCACAATGTTATCTCCCTTGACCCCTACATTTTTATTATGTAGTTCATTATTATGTTGCAAGGTCACAGTTTCATAATCGTGGCAGTTCCAGAAAGCATGAGCCATATGCAAAGAGACGTTTTTGGGAAAAGTAGATTGTGCTCAGAGGGACCGCTTCCTGGAAATGGGTATTTCAGTCTGGCAGGCTAAGAATATTTTGGCAGAAAATCAGCCCCTCCACTTTTTTATCCTGAATTGACCGCGTGACAGTTGGACAGAGAATACTAGTCAGTCTTTTAGGAGCAGTCATGAAAGTTACTTCTTTGATTTGATATGATTCAGCAGTTTGCTCAAAGTAATGACTTTGTTATTTTGGTTGGCCAACAGTACGAGCGGACGTCTCTGGCTGCAAGCTGGGCTGGCAGCTTCCTAAGGAAGATGCAGGTGTAATACTGACATGTCTCTGCCAGCCAGCCTGTAATCATAACGCCCGGCAGATAGTAGGAAATTTGAAGAATGTGAAATGAAAATGTTGGGTGTATAATATAATATTTGCATTTTACCTCAGAAGAAAGAGGATGGCTGAGGATACATATAGCCATTTAAAACCTAAATTTCAAATGCGTCATCTATTGTGGCTGCACTGTGAGATCAACATCAAAGCCGTCCAGGGTGAGCCATACCAGCCTCTGGTGCCATCTACGTTGGCATTTGGTAAATGATTAAAATTTATGCTTGGCGCTCATTTGCGGCACCAAATATCCCCTGTAGTTGCACTGGCCGTGCCCATGGGAGTGCCGTCTGTAGTGCTGATGTTGCAGGTCGCAGTTCAGACAGGCAGTCTATCATGTTCCACGTGTACGTCTGAGAGCTGCAGCACTAATGTCGCAAGTCACAACTGCAGTTCAGACAGGCAGACTGCTATGTGCTGCATGTGGCCCTGCAAGCTGAAGCACTGACGCTGTAGGTTGCAGTTTAGACAGATGGTCTGCCTTGTGCTGCATGTGGTCCTGTGAGCTGCAGCGCTGACGTTGCAGGTTGCATTTCAGCCGGGCAGTCGGCCATGTGCCGTTTATGGCCCTGCGAGCTGCACCACTGACGTCGCAGGCTGCAGCTCAAACAGGCAGTTGGCCATGTACTAGGGGGATATTTACCCAAGTGCTGTGCAGACTGAGCACAAACCAAATATGAAAAACAAGGGCAAGCATGTAACCTATTACCTAAAGTACAGAAACTTTATTTTAATAGCTATGTCCTACCTTAGGCCTAACAATGAAAATTTTGAGTGCTTTGGCCATGTGTGCTGTCCGTCAAACCACGTCCAGTTAAAAAGTGTTATCAGCGTTACTATTGCATAACCATGATTAGCGTCACCATAAACCAGTTGGGCAGGATCTGTAAAGTTTGACTTTGACTAAATCCACAGGGTCGTGTCACTTTACTTGTTCTGTTTCTCCAGGGAAGGAAACTCACCTGATCACCATTTTTCCATCACTTACAATTCACTGCTGGCACAAGTGTGCAAGTGCGCCAATGTCCTCAGGCACCTGGGTACTGTATTCTCCGTCCTGTGCTTAATTATTGCATTCCAGCCATACACAATATAAGCAACTTACCACAGTAACAGGTCATTCTGAAGAAGAAAATCAGCTGATGTAGCAAATCAGTGGTAATAAGATACAAAATGGCACCATCTAACTACCAAGAAGATTGTTATTATGAATGCTGTATGTGAATTGCCTTTTTTTAATTTAAAATACTTACATGTGAAATACAGTTCTGTACTAGTTGTGACACTGTCAGAGTGCTATTTTTTAAAATTATTAATCAGATTTATGTGTTCCTTTTTCCGTACTAGGTGTTGAGAAAGGAGAGCGTGTTGCCATCTACTTACCCATGATTCCGGAGCTGGTGTACACGATGCTGGCCTGTGCCCGTATAGGGGCGGTTCACTCCATAGTGGTAAGAACACTTCCTTTCCACGGTAGACAAACCCTCTCAGCCATGTGGCTTGGACTCGCCTCGCGGCTAGAAACGGCGAGGTATAACATGTATACCTGCACATCTTGGCTGCCTTACTTGAAAAACAATCTCCATGTCTCTATAACCACCTACACAAAAATACTCCTGTAGGAATATTTCCTAAATATATTTTATAAAAGGTTGTATTGGTTTGGATGGATGTTAGCTTGCAGCTGAATTTTATTGTCATAATCAGACTGTATTCAAAATATTAATTATGGGCCTCAGCTATATTTTGCTATCACACCTTCCTGGCCAGGAAGGCAGCTGCAGTTACAGTTAAAAATATTATCATTATTTCAAGGGTCACTTGTATGAAACAGGCAGGTCTATCTTCATAGGTTCCAAACGTGAGAGATAAGCCCCTTTTCTCGGATTACTGTCTATTGAATGACTTTTGGGAGACTTCTAAACTTTTCAGGTTTGAAAAACTTAATATTCTCCCTTCAGAATGGATTTTGCAGAGAGACATATAATTACAATGAAGACTCACTGGTTTTGTTTGTCCCCTTTGCTACGTCACACTGTCACATATGGGTTAGATGCAGAGAGCACATTTTGTTGTTTTGCACTGTGTGCTGTGGTGTGTCAACAATGACAATCAATCACTAAATTCTAACTGTAAAAATTTTTTCTAAATGTCATTTATCTTGCCTTTGTGCTGACCTGGATACTGTCTGCTTCCTACAATATGTATTATTGGTTACCAATAAGCTTATTAGCATACAGAAGTCGCAGAATACATGAAGCACAATTCATACTGACTGATGGAAAATGAGAAGCGCTTCTGTGAAAACAGACAGGCATCAGCTGGCAAAGTGTTCTAATGTTTTGCAAGTTTGTTTACTGTATGACACATGATGTCCACTGGTGGACATTGTGAACTTCATATTCATTTTTATATTTTTCCAAATGGAACTAATTACCAGTATGCATGATGTATGTGTGGGTTCAGCACGGAGGGACATCTCGACAGGGGGAGGTGCACCAGACCAGTCTTTCTAATGGTTGGCTTCTACCTTTTGGGCCACGACAGGATTGACTGATAAGCTCACCCACAGGGCTCCAGGACAGCCCACTTAAGATCGCTTTTGGATTAGCTGTTACTGTGGCTTTGAGTGGTTCCACTCTGCTCAGTTTGCAGGGTTCTCCTCCGAGTCCCTCTGTGAGCGGATTCTGGACGCCCAGTGCTCCTTGTTGGTGACGGCCGGTAAGTATCACGTTGTTCCATGATTCCAGTTTTCTGTCAGGGTGGTCTGTACACTGCATGTGGCTTTTAAGTGTGTGTCTTACAGTGGATTGGTGTCCCGTTCAGGACGTGCCCTTGCTCATGCCCGTGCTTGCTGGCATAGACTTTAGGTTCATACTCCCCTGGCACTGTGTAAACACTTCGGGGAAAATGTAAAGATGGAACCTTTCCATCGTGTATAAGGGTTAGGGAGGCATGAGTCTTGTTTCTCAAACACCAGCTTATCGGCTGCCTTTATGGATTCGTAAATTGCTTTGAAAACACAGCCCTTCCCGGTGGGCCCTGTGCTGTTTACTCTCATGCCTTCCTCATCTCACTGTTTGTCCTGGCCTTGCTCTCACACTGCAGATGGCGTGTACAGAGGCGAGAAGCTGATCAACCTGAAGCAGATTGCAGACGAGGCGCTGAGCCGCTGCAGGCTGAAGTAGCTGCTTGCTGATCTCCGGCAGCCTTATCGCTACGCTGTTTGCTTTAGTGGCCTGGTAGCCGCTTGACCCGTCATTGAGTTATGGGTCCTGATACGGAGGCGTGGCCATTATCAACCCTCATCCGGACCACCCGCCTAGCAGCCGTCAGGTTGCCCAGGAAACGGTGGCATGCCTTTCTTGTGGTCCATCTGTTGCTCCGTTTGCATGTCTTAAATGAAACTTCCGTACTGTATCAAAGGAACTATTTTTTTGTGTCAACTATATTTATGCCAGTCAACTGGAAGCAGCAAATGTCAACAATACAGTGAAGTATCACACCAATTAGCCAGGATCCCGAATATTATGTTCTTTATTGCTCGTGTTATATTAATTACACGTAAGAGAACCTCAGAGATATTTGCTTGTGTCATATGATATGAAAAGTGATTTGTACGTTCAAACTTTGCTACTTCCAGAGACACGCTCACAGTCAAGAAGTGCATGGTGGTGAGACACCACGGCCTGCGCACGGTGAACGGGAATCCATCTGATGCTTTGCAGGTAGACCCACCTCCCATACGGATCAAATCTGCATGTCATGCATGTGCTTCACTCTATCAGACCTGTGTTCATCTGAGGTGCTGATTTGCTTACTTGTGCATGGGGCTTAGCGTCTAAGGAAAAGAAATCAAGGGAGGTAGATTCTCCTTGGAGAAGGTCTCACAGCTGCAAGCTAACATTTAATGGGACTGCCGAACTGGAGCATTTGCTATATGACATGTAACTGTAATCTGCCTTGACTTCATTGGTTGGATCATTCTCTGCAGTTCAGGGTCTGTGATTTGTGTTAGCCCATTGGTTTGCTTTTCCTCTATTACAAAATTGAAACAGTCGGTGAGCATTGGGTCATAGGTGAACACAGTCAGTGAGCATTGGGTCATAGGTGAACACAGTCAGTGAGCATTGGGTCATAGGTGAACACAGCCAGTGAGCATTGGGTCATAGGTGAGCACAGTCAGTGAGCATTGGGTCATAGGTGAAGACAGCCAGTGAGCATTGGGTCATAGGTGAACACAGTCAGTGTGCATTGGGTCATAGGTGAAGACAGCCAGTGAGCATTGGGTCATAGGTGAAGACAGCCAGTGAGCATTGGGTCATAGGTGAATACAGCCAGTGAGCATTGGGTCATAAGTGAACACAGTCAGTGTGCATTGGGTCAGGTGAATACAGCCAGTGAGCATTGGGTCATAAGTGAATACAGCCAGTGAGCATTGGGTCATAAGTGAACACAGTCAGTGTGCATTGGGTCAGGTGAAGACAGCCAGTGAGCATTGGGTCATAGGTGAACACAGCCAGTGAGCATTGGGTCATAGGTGAATACAGCCAGTGTGCATTGGGTCATAGGTGAATACAGCCAGTGTGCATTGGGTCATAGGTGAACACAGCCAGTGAGCATTGGGTCATGCTCATGCTCATGCCAAATTACCCGATTTGGTTACCTGGTTTCATTATTATAGATCCTGCAGGCAGCTCTTCAAAAAGCTTATTCTCGTAATTAGTGGTTGGTGAAGAGAATCGAATGTGTCAGATGACTGGAGACAGGTGTTATATGCCTTTGTGATTTTTGCTGTCAAAATCAGAATATGGCATTTCTTTAGTAAAGAGTAAGTGCCATGTCTTATAAGTTGATGCAAGTAGTACCTCTTTTTCGTTGCAGAACCCCTGGGATGTGGAGTTTGATGTGTGGTGGGATGAAGTCATGGAAACGGCATCTGAGACATGTGAGCCAGAGTGGATGGATGCTGAGGACCCGCTCTTTATTCTGTACACTAGTGGATCCACAGGAAAGCCCAAGGCAAGCACCCACCCGCACCCTGCTCTCAGCCTATTGAGCATTTCTCTTATTTCAGTTATATTTGACAACAGATAATATTCTTATATGTTCACTACAAGTCAACAGTATCGTTCTTGTATGCTTATGGCCACATTCTTACCAAAAACACTTAAATTAACATGTAAGGCACGAGCGAAAAAACTAACATAAGAACATACATTGTAGCAGATGTGACTGATACACATGACCTGTTTATTGCTTATTGTTTCTTAGTAGAATTTATATTGGTTTTATATTCTAACAAAAGACACCTATGGTCTCTCCACATTCTAACAAAAGACACTTATAGTCTCTCCACAGTCTAACAAAAGACACCTATGGTCTGTCCAGATACTAACAAAAGACACCTACTGTATGGTAAATGGACTGCATTTATATAGCGCTTTTCTACTCCTACAAGTACTCAAAGCGCTTTACAAGACATGCCTCACATTCACCCATTCACACACCGGTGGTGGAGGCTGCTATGCAAGGCGCCAACCTGCTCACCGGGAGCAATTAGGGGTTCAGTGTCTTGCTTAAGGACACTTTGATGGGGTCAAGAGGAATCAGGGCTCGAACCTGCAACCCTCTGGTTGCCAAATGATAGCACTACCTCCTGCACCACCATCTCTCCACCAAGGTTATAATAGTTTTGGATTTTTCATCAGTTTTAGTTTTTATTTCGTTTTGACTTTTTATTTTCAAATTCAGTTAGTTTTAATTAGTTTTTAGAGGCAGATTTACTAGTTTTTAT
>JAODKF010000100.1:232430-248579 GCA_026779585.1 Mormyrus proboscirostris
CTCCCGAGGCTTAGAAGCATGCCGACCGGCCAATGCCGCGTTTGCTCCCGAGGCTTAGAAGCATGCCGACCGGCCAAGGCCGCGTTTGCTCCCGAGGCTTAGAAGCATGCCGACCGGCCAAGGCTGCGTTTGCTCCCGAGGCTTAGAAGCATGCCGACCGGCCAAGGCCGCGTTTGCTCCAGGAGCTGCGCACCACACACCTAATGGCCGAGTCCTCATGTGCTCCTAGGGCTTAGTGCCATGTGCTCCGCAGAATGGACGAGCTGCTTCAATCACACGTGCACTAGGTAACTGGTGAATTTCAGTTAGTATTCTTATAATAAAAATCCTTTTTTGAACTTGCAGCTGTTAATGAGGAGAAGAAATGGTAGCATATATGAAAAGCACTGGTGGTATATTGCATCTAGGTAGACACTTAATATATAACTGCAAAATGACTGATTTGCAGTTTTTTAATTAGAAGGTGCCTGACACACTGGGCTATTCTGGGACCGAGCAGATGCACCGTCAAACTAATGTGTCTGCAACAACAGGCAAATTAAAGGGAGACCACGCTGCCATGTCTGTAATAGGCTCGCTGGGACCATCCCAAAGGCCCGCAGAGACCGGGGGTCCAGCTGGCAGCCGGGACAGGAGGGTACCCCCCTTGGCCCCGCCTCGAGAGATGTGGGCAAGCTGGCCTCCTCTCTGGTCCTTAGGGACTCTGCTATTGTAATAAAAACTGACAAAAGCCTATTAACTAAGCTGCCATGGCATTAGGGGCGACCAGACAGCTGGATGAACGCTAAGAATGCCCTTTGAAATGGTAATGTGTTTGTCATCAGAGGACGTTCACCATTAACTGGCTGTATTTGCAATTACCGCTATCTTCACCCTTCTGGTAACATCAATGACAATCACAAAGACGATTTGACGAAGTTCAGACTTGTGTAAATGGCGTCCATCTCTCCCTATGACGGGATTTGTTGACACATGCGTAAGTATTTTTAGAAGGAAACAGCAAAGGGATGGAGACTGATTAGTAGCATAAGCCGGCACGGTGCATCTAATTCTATGGCTGCCCATATTGCAGCTGAATGAGCGTCTAACTGCCGTCTCGGTCGCGCACCAGCCGGACACTGACGGCGGCTTCGGGGGGCAGCGGGGTTCGTACAGGACAGCAGGGCTGGCACGCAGCTCACAGCGGACCACAGGCAGAAATGAGTCTGCAGGAGATCCACGTGGACGTGACAATATATTGAAGGCGCAGAAACAATATCTACTTACATTTTAAATATAAATTACTTCATGATCACACCCCGTTCCTAAATTACACGGTGCTTTTTAAAGTGTATTAGTCAAATAAAGATGATGAAAAATGTGTCACGTCCACGAACGGCTTTCTGTTTCTCCGGGTTAGCACCTGTGTGGTACCCGTGCTTACAGTCATTCTCCATTGACCCAGAAAATAGACGGCAGATAAAGGCAGGATGAGCAAGCTGGCGCACCATCATGGAGAAAGGAGCTATTTCAATTCCCGGCGTCGCATAAAAACCCGCTTCTGCGTCAGTGACAGGCTACCGGGAGGTCTGACGCACAAGAAAAACAATCATACTGGTGGGAAAGGTGGCTGAATTTTAGAAGGGAAAGCGGCCACCTCGTAGGAAAGAGGCTTTCACTGCGCCCCGACAGCGCCCAGTTCTCAGAGACACTTATTAAACCACTAGCTAGAAATACACCACTGATCATACTTATATATACACGCCATGATAATTTATTATATATGCCATGTGCGTATGCGGCCATGCCCATTACCTTGAGATAGTCATTTTCCGAACGGAGATCCTCGATTTCCCGTAACAGCTCCTGGTCATTCAGCACCTTTCTCTGACCAGGTGCATCCCCGATGCCCCCCGGTCTAAAGCCAGCTTTGCACCGCTCCGCCAGCTCGTCGGAGCCGGTCTGTCCTTCAGCGAATAAACCCCGGCATGGCCGCTCCTTCGCCGGGTAAAGCTCTTTGACGGGCAGCGGGGCATTTGCACTTTCGGTCTGTTCGAATGGAGACGCGACCCGCATCTGTTCGCGGTCGCTAGACCCGGAGCCGGATTCTCCATCGCTGCTCGCCGCCTGAGCTTGTTTTTGCTCGTCAGACAGCGGCTCGGAGAGGCAGTCCGACAGATCCGAGCTGCTGTCCGTGTGACTGACCCTGCCGAGAGCGGATCCCGTCGGTACCCGTACCGGGGAGCCGAAACTAAAGGAGCCATGAGCCAGGGCGATTTTCCCTTTTTTACTCTTGGCAATGAGGGGCCCGGGCTCCGCTCGTTTGCTGGTGGTTTTCGGCTCCGCCAGCCCATGCTGTGCGATCTTAGCTGCCTTTTTGGTCACTGTAGACTTGCTGAGACTTTTTGCCGGAGCCGGCTTCTCTTTTGCACCGGAGACGTTGCGTCGGGAAAGGCGATTCTGGGCGTGTAGGAGCCCCGCGGAGGGTGTCTGCTGCTTGTTAGAAAGCTTAGGGGATTTAGGCGTGATCGCCGGCGCTTTGGACGCTCGGGAGTGGACATCCTTCAGGAAAGGTCTTGCCGGGGAGGGCGCTCTGTTCAAACGCTTTTTTTCCAACTGGTGGTTCTGCTGCCTGGCTTCGCCATCCGGACTCTCCATTATCCACGGGCACCAGGGAGGGGTGGCTGATGGAAAAAACGCTCAATCCTTAACCCAGGCGAACAACCCTGACGAATCGCGTCGGCGGCACACTGCTGCTTTCCGGCTCTCCTTTTCATCACTCCGGAGTGGTGCACCCTTACTGCGGTCTGCCTGCTCGCACCCCGGTTGTTTATGTCACCCGGCTGTTCATTATAAATATACCTTTTTTTACTCCAGTCCCGTCTTCTGCTCCCCTTGATGAAAACGCACCATTGAAAATAATTTATAAATAAGACGCGAATCCGAGCCGTAGCAGAAAGCTCGATCCCGATCGCACGTAACCTTATTCTGTTATAAGCCAGCCGTGCGCGCCGCTCGGAGCGGCCCCGTCTCCTTTCTCCACCAGATCCCGTCCGCACCGCCCCTCTCCGCTCCCATTTGACATGTTAAATCTGCAAGCGCTGCGGTTCCGGACTTCGACGGCCGCGGCTTCTCGTGCGCGCATGCGCGACAGCGGTACTCTGCCGGCCTTTCGAACCCGGGGCCGCCGGCGTGCTGCATTTCGGATTCGACGAGGATCGAGTCACTTCATTACCTTACCTTTCGACTGGAGGAGCCTTTCCAAAGGTGTCGCGCTGAGGGGATGCCAGCTTTACCAACCATTTCCATGTCAGGACTGAACCATATTTTGAAAACATAAGGACCAACTAATTTACTTAGTGTCTAATTAATTAAGGGATGACAGTCCTCGTGGCAAGGCACTTAGCACATACAAGACCTGGATTTAATGTATTATTAATAACATTTTATCAATAAAAAACCCCCTTAGCAGCACAATATCAACAGCATCTTTGGATCTTGTTTTAAAGGGAACATTAAACCCGCCGTTTAAAGATATCTTTACATTTAGTATCAATTTCATGTTTAAAGTATTATAACATGAAGTAACCGACTTCAGGCAACTATACTGAAAGGAAAACTCCAGATGATGTAATTTATTATCAGTATATATTTGTTTTTAATAAATAGACTGAGTCGTGGAACACACTGAAACCTCTCACCCCGCGCACATCCGATAACCCAGTTCTGGGACACACGTTCCAGCGGTTTGTTTTTGGAGAAGACACGATTACACGACGCAATGGCGACACCCAGTGGCCAAGCTATGTCATCGGTAAAAGTCTAGGAGTGAACACGTCGTAACGCTTTGGCTTGGTAATAAATATAAAATATTTATTTGCACTGCATTAGTTTAAGAATGCCACAAGTTATATCACACGACGTAAAACATGCCAGCATACTAAAATACATAAAACTTGTTTAGTAACTCGCACATTGAACAAATTGCCATTTATAGCACAACAGTTCAATGCATTTTAATGAATATGGTTAATATTTCAAAAATAATGAGAAAAAAGGCTTACATGTACAATACTGGGAAGGATGGAAACCTTCATTAATGATAGGTGCACTGGCAACTGGATATTCTGTACAGAGGCCTTGAATATAGGCACAATGCTGTAAAACACTGGCGTTTCTCCTGGGGTGGAACCAATTGATACTGCGCTCAGGCCAGTGTACGGCCAGACCTGTAGTCCTGTGATACTGCATGCACAAACACACACACTCGATGGGAAAAGTGCCCATACGACGAGATCTTTGCTTTACTACGGTGGCCTTCAATCAAGCGACAACCAATCAATACACTGCACTACCCTTTAGTCAAGCATGAAAGTTGCACCAACATAGTGTTAGTAGTAGTGCACTAGATGTAAAGCGATCACTGTCCGTGTTAGTGTTCTCCTTTTCCTGGGAAATGAGCTGGACCCCTTAGTGGCACCATGCTGTATGAGGGCGGGGCTCTGTCTCTGAGCAGATCGTTACCGCAAAGTCACCTGACCAATTCCGCCCAGACACCACCGTCTGCCGCTCACCTGGCCCCTCCCCCACACGCTCCCTGACATGCAGTCGGGTGTGCCGGTAGCACAGGAGCAGCACAAATGCTCCCTCAAGCTTTGCATGGAGTCCTTGTCTGAGACGCACTTGTGACACGGCACAGCCCTGCCTCCCGCAGCCAGCAGGGGGCCTCGCTTACTGCACGCCTATCCACACCTCTCTCCAGTCCCACTTCAGGTAGTTCAAGAGCACAGGTGTGTCCGTCTCAGAAAACCGGTCTGGAAGAAAACCTGCAATGACGGCTGTGGAGGGATCACAAGGAGTGGCCCCTTGCCGTGCCCCTCCCACTGCCGTGCCCCTCCCACTGCCGTCCTTTAAGCCTTGGCACCTCGACCGGTGACCATTACCAGTGCTGAAAAACTCTGCATTCACCATGCCGAATCTCCTTCAGGGAGAGTAAAACTACTTAGAAATGATTGTAGTGCAAACCATGTAAAACAAAAAAAAAAGACCAATTTCAAACAAACCGCCACACCAGCTGGCTCAGTCCCTCTGTTCCATACACGTCAGCGAGCCCCCTACCATAAGCCCACCCCGAAGATGCCGATGAGGGCCCCTCCTTTCCACAGATGCCAGTTGCATGGGGATCTGATCGATCACCGAATCGCAGAGAAGCTGGCAGTACGATTCCCTTTCTGATAGAGGACTTACGCGCACTATTCGGTGGCGATGACAGCAATTCCTTACCTCATTTATACATAATCCCTTTCTAAAGAATATCTCAGACCCACCAGGAGCAGAATATAATTGCGTAGACATTCCCATCCATGAAGAAGTGAAAACTTTATGGGTGTTCCAGACGCCCTTTTCCCGTCATGTGATCCAGGGCATTGGGGCTGCGAGTGGAGAGTGGAAGGTGCTCCAATAGTTTGGTTGGAAGTGGGCGTTGCCTCAGGGTAGCTCCGCCTCCCACCTCCCTCTAACAGGGGGAGGGAACCTCCCGGTCCGCCTTGTTCCAGGTCTTACCTTGAGGCACCTAGTTTGATCACGTTGTCCTGCATGTGAGGTAGCCCTGCTGGGGGGTGCGTGTCAGGGAGCCTTCCTGCGTGTCTTAGACTGTGAGGTGTGTCTGGGGGGGCAATTGAGGGGGGACTCGGCTCCACTGCTGCACCCTAATTGGTTGGAGCGGTTCACTGGGGGGTGGTAGTTGGTTGGATGGGTGATGGTGGGTGGGGCTATCCAGGGTGGTTCAGCAGGGTTCAGCAGCAGCGTAGGCGTGGTGGGGGCAGCTCCGGTGGCACCTCCGGCTCCGGCTGCAGAGACAGGATACTGCTGGACAGCTCACTGTGGGGGTCCTCTAGGGGCAGCTGTGACAAGGCGACAGATAGGCCACTCAGGGCACCGCACAGGGCAAGTAACACGCGGCGGCCGATCCCGTCACCCGGGCCCCCGCGCGGCGGCCGATCCCGTCACCCGGGACGCGACCGCCCATGCAGCAGCCAATCCCGACAGGACCCTACACGGCAGCCAATCACGACAGGACCCCACATGGCAGCCAATCCCGACAGACAGGCTTCTCACAGCAAGTAGCATGCAACATTCGATCCCTACGCGACTCGCCAATCGCAACCCAAACCCCTTACGCAGCAGCCAATCCTGACAGACAGGCCTCTCACGGCTCTGCACAGGCAAGTAGCATGCAACATCCAATCCCTATGCGAAGGCCAGTCCTGACCCGACCCCCAATGCGGCGCCTAATGCCGAAAGGGCCCCCCACACGGCGGCCAATCCTGATAGGACCCCACACAGTACACACAGCATTACTTACAATGCTACATCCACCCATCCTTCCCAATTGAGGGTTTTGGAAATTCATTCACATTGATGAAAATTGAACCAATAGGTAAAATTAACAGGACTAAGGCCGCTCAATCAGCATAAATGTCCAGGAGAAGCTTGTCTACCTTGTTGAGAATGTCATTGACCAGCTTCAAAAAGATCTCATCCACATTGAAGTTGTCCTTGGCGCTGGCCTCACAGAAGCGCATCCCGGAGATCCTGGAAGCAAACTGGAGAGAAGCAAAGTGTCTCAGCCAGCTCTTCTGACCCAGAGACAGATCATTGGCTCCCCCTGACTGTCAACGTGTCAGCAGCGCCCAGGGGAGAAGGAGCAAGCCTGCTATCCTTACCACAATACCAGTATTTTTCGGAATGCCATAATTAATATTGGTTCCTGATTATGTACTAAAACTCACCAAAATGACCCGCTGCATTACCTTAATTAGCTTCCATCTACCGTAATGCAATTTCAGATGGTAAAGTGTGACGTTTTGTTGGATATCATCAATGTTTCTTTTTCTTGATTGGCACAGTGGCTCAGGCAGCATAGTGCCTCTCGCCTCCAGCGTGCCCAGGTGACTCTCTGCCGCTTACGGCAGATGGATGGATGGTTCTGTGCTCACTGCACCAGTGGCAGTAGTGGCCAGCTATTTATGAACTTTTATTTGTAAAGTAAATGGCTTCGTGGCTAATCGAAGGACGAAGCAAGCAGCGATTCCTGGCTGAGCAAGAGGCAGCAACGGAGCAGCGGTAGGCGCCTGAGCGAACAGACTCCAATGGCGGCTCTGCCAGCACAATGGCGGCTCTGAAAGCTCCACCCACGCGAGCCACACAGGCACTGTGGCACGCCGGAGCAAATACCTACCAAGGGCCCGGAGGAATGGAAATACAAGGCTGAAGGAGCAGCAATTAGACAATTCACATCCATCCATCACAGGGCTGCGGAGGGGCCTACAGCTGATCCCAGGGGTGCTGCAGATTCAATTTCAGTCCATCACTGGCAATTTAGAGAGACCAATTCACAGAAGCTTCTTCATGTTTTTAGGTCCGGTGTGTAAGTCAGGTGGTTAGAAGGCTGTGAATGAAAGGCCACCGGTTCGAATCCCGTGATTAGCTGAGGAATGTCCCATGACTGGCGGAGGAATGTCACCTGCGGGGCCCTGAGCAAGGCCCCCGTCCCCATCTACTCTTTCTATTGTTCAGGGAGGCCCCGCCCCTCTGTGGCTCACCCTCTCCCCCTGCTGGCGGGAGATCGTGCGGTCGGTCTCGCAGTCCAGCTTGTTCCCCACCAGCAGGAGCTCAGCGTCCTCAGAGGCATACTGTGAGAAATAAATAATAATAATAATAATAATAATCACTTTATTAATCCCCATGGGGAAATAACGCCTTCCTCAACTTGCTCTTCGTAAGCAAGCTGTCCGAGAAGGGCAGCCACCTGTTGGGGGGCCCAGGGAGCTGGGGGTTAAGGGTCTTGCTCAAGGACCCACAGACATGCTGAGGCTGGGTTTGAACCGGCATCATTGTGATTACAGGCACACAGGCTTAGCCCACTGAGCCACACGCTGCCCCCGAGGACCAAGGTGAGGGCGTGTGTGTCGTCCCAGCGGACCTATGGCCCAGGAAATCCCCTCCATTACCTTATCAATCATCTTCATCCACTTGGGCAGGTCATCGAAGGTCTCCTGTTTGGTGATGTCATACACCAGCACGATACCCTTCGCCCCCCGGTAGTAAGCAGAGGTGATGCTGTTGAACCTCTCCTGGCCGGCCGTGTCCCTGGGGAAGCACACAAGAGACACACGGACACACACATACACAGACACACTTGAGACACATTGCAGATGTCTGCCAGGAGCAGCAGGAACAGGAACAGGAACAGGAACACAGGAACAGGGGGGGGTCATGCTGAATTAGCGGCGGCCCAGCCAGCCCAGTGCAGACACATCTCTCCACGTTTTCACGTTTACCTTGCAGCTTAAACAGGTTACGCAGGGCGGAGAGAGACGTCTCCCGGCAACTAGGGTTAGCAGAGGAGTGGGGGCCGGTGCTGGGGATGAATGAAAGTGACACACACACACACACACACACACGCGCACACACACACACACACGCACACACACACACACGCGCACACACACATCACACACACACGCGCACGCGCACACACACGCGCACACACACACACACACGCGCACGCACACGCACACACACACACACACACACACGTTATGCGGTAAGAGCAGCCACACTGGGGTGCGGTTAGTGACAGAAGGTGCATAGCTAACACATGCTCTGTGAATGAGGCACAGTCCTCCCATTCAGACTTCCCCTTCCCTGAGAGCCCAGATTGTACGTAAAGCCCGCTAAGTACCTACAGCTATCCCTGAGGAGCACTCAGGTCTTAGTCAAAGCTTCACAACGCCCTCTTACAAACAGATGACACATCGTCCATTATCATCACCACCAAATAAAGGAGCAGCTTCAGAGAAAATCCCCTTTTCTCCTCATAACACAGCCTAAACATTCCGTTCTCATGAGGCCAGGCGGATGCTGCTTTCTCAAAAACGTGCTTTGGATGAACTACTGTTGTGGGCATACAGCAGGACAGCACTGGAACCTCAACTGTATAACGAGTTTGAGGTTCCACAGTTCACAGACACTGAATACCTGAAAGAACATTCTTCTGAACCCTTTTGGAAAGATACATTCACCATTGGCTCTGTAGGCTCCACACTGCCCACTACTGGATCACATGTAAAACTGCAGTCTCTGTATGAGGTGATACCCCATCCTGGGATGGGTCTTAGATGACATGGTGTGGAGGTTTCACCGCCATTTGGATGGGTGTGGCATCGCGGCCGCATGCCACACCCCCCACGGTGAGCAGGGAGGCGGAGCTCACCTCCAGGCAGACATGGAGAGAGCAGGACGGCCGCTGCTAAGGGGGCCTGACTTACCAGATCTGCAACCTTATCTTCTTCCCTCTAAGCTCCACTGTCTTGATTTTAAAGTCCACTCCTGTAGAGGACAGTAGAGCAGTGAGAGAAGATACTGTGAAGACAACTTAGAACCTGCTCAGCTCACCCCAGCCCATCACCTGGGCATGACCTTGGTCATGACAGGAAGGTGGACATCATTTTAAATCATCCATATTAAAGAAGAGCAAGCTGGTGATACAATAGCAACATACTGCTCAAGAAGGAGTTGAGAAAACAAAGCAGGCCTGGGTTATATAAATCCAACAGTAATTAAGATTAACGAGAGACAGAGCCTGTCTCACCCCAAAGCACACCGGGTTCCATTCGAATTGCAAGCCGACACGCAAACTTCCATATCAGCTACTAAGCAGCGATGGGAAAAACACACAACGGACAACAAAACAGAAGGAGGGTTTAATCTGCCAGAGACTAGCGGTGGCGTGTGAAGAGCCTCAGTGCAGCTGAATGGCAGCCTGGCCTCTTGGCCTGGGGGGTGCAGCAGGTGTGTCTCTGGTGTGTCCCAGCCACGCCACCGAGGCCCGAAACACAATGACGGCGGGAATGGCCCAGCACACCAGCGTCACCTAAAAAGAGAGACGCCGCCCCAGCTGTCCGCACACGGGGGCTATTTTGGGATACGGCTAATATGGAGCATCACACTCTCTGGCTGGCCGTGGTTCGCGTCTTTACGCGGGACCAGGGCCGCATGGACCCAGTTTGTAACCGAATGTCAGCCAGAAGATTCCCTCCTAGGACTCCTCACACCTTCCTGCGGCCCTTTCTGATCGCCGACAAATAAACAAGAAGCAGAGAAACACACACAGAGAGGAAAAACACAGACAGAAATACAGAAGTAGAGACACACACATAAAGAAATAAAGATTCAAGATTCTCACATAGAGAGAGACACAGAGACAGAAACACAGAAGCAGAGAGACACAGAGACAGAAACACAGAAGCAGAGAGACACAGAGACAGAAACACAGAAGCAGAGAGACACAGAAACAGAAACAAAGGAGCAATAAAGACAAACACAGAAGCAAAGAAACACACCGACAGAAAAACAGACACACACAGATAAAGAGAGAAGCAGAGAGACACACACTCTTTCCATCCAGCTGTTAATGAGTCAGGCAAAGGACGACAGCTGAAGACTTAACGTGACAGACGGAAGGTTAACAGCCCCACCCTTTCCTGTGTTTCCCAAGCGGAGCCTCCTGACATTCTAGGTGGGAGGGGGTGTTGTGGGTGTCCTCTGGAATCCTGCCATTAATACAGGAGCCATGTTGGCTTCTCCTGTTACCACGTGATCATCTTGTGCTTGAAAAACACACCAACACAAACAGGGCCCTGACTTCAGCCTAGTGCCAAAGGGGAGTCAGACCCCAGCAGCGCTCAACAATCCTACGGTCCCCATATGGTGAACAGAATTAAGTACCGAACTATAAGATATATATTCAGTCAGAGGACTGGACACCGTCTTTTAATACATTTCCTCATTTTAGCTTTGCTATTCACCTTATACAAAAAGGTCTTATAGTAAAATCAGAGGTGGAGATTTCAGGTCCAGAAAGTACAAATCCAGACCAGGATTTTGTTTCAACCAACCAGTAGCGTATAAAGAGTCACAGTCACAGAGACTCAACTGGTTGGTTGAAACCTGGATCCTGGTCTGGATTTGTACTTTCTGGACCTGAAATCGCCACCTCTGAGTAAAATATATCAATGAGCAACGGAAGTGTTCAACATCTCAAAATTTTCTCAAAATTTAGACTCCAGTCCCCTTTTCTTTGAAATCTGAATTCTTTCAGCAGAAGCCACCTGGAATGTTTCTCCATCGGGATGGCTGCCTCTTACTCTACTCTTTGATCCAGCTGCTCCCAGACCAGCTCTTTAGGGTTTACGTGGTATAAATTTTTCTGTGCGGCTAATCTAACTACACAGAAACTTGACATATGCCCTTAAAGTGTGGCACAACCTCAGCCGGCTACCCCCGGGTAAGATCACGGTGACATATGCCCTTAAAGTGTGGCACAGCCACAGCTGGCTACCCCCGGGTAAGATCACGGTGACATATGCCCTTAAAGTGTGGCACAGCCACAGCTGGCTACCCCCGGGGAAGATCACGGTGACATATGCCCTTAAAGTGTGGCACAGCCACAGCCGGCTACCCCCGGGTAAGATCACGGTAACATATGCCCTTAAAGTGTGACACAGGCACAGCTGGCTACCCCCGGGTAAGATCATAGTAACATATGCCCTTAAAGTGTGGCACAGCCTCAGCCGGCTACCCCCACCCCGGTAAGATCACGGTGACATATGCCCTTAAAGTGTGGCACAGCCTCAGCCGGCTACCCCCGGTATGATCACGGTGACATATGCCCTTAAAGTGTGGCACAGCCTCAGCTGGCTACCCCCCGGTAAGATCACGGGTCGCTCGCCGGCTCACCGACGGTGGACTTGCAGGCTTCGCAGAAAGTGTCGTCGGTGAAGCGCTCCATCAGGCTGGTCTTGCCCACGCCGCGGGAGCCGATGATGATCACCTGCAGTTTGTAGTCGGCTGGCCGCGGCGGCATCTTCCTGCGCCGAGCCTGAGCCCCGGTCAGAGCCGGGGATCCTGCGCCGGAGCCCCCGGCGCCCCTCCGCTGGATGTCGTACCTCGGATCCATTACCAGCTCCGCATCGGTGTCCCCGCTACGCCTTCGGGACGGAGCATTCAGCGACCGACTGGCTGGCGGATAAACTTTGTCTCTGGGTGTCGCGGCCACTTCCCCAAAGTTTCCAGCCCTCGTCCTGCACTCGGCAGCTGCGCCTCGACTCCGCGCGCCACTTCCGTTTCCGTCGCGCGTTTGGGGAAAATTCACTTCCCATTTCCTCACTTTTTTACGGCGCTATTCCGTAAGCGGCTGCTTCTGCGCTCTGCTATAGATTATGCATTGGATAAAAGTAGATGACCGCGACCGAAAATACATAACTTTTATAAGTATATTTTGGGGCATATTTTCAGACTATCACATGGGGTGTCTTTCGTGTTTTATATCCTGACGAATCCGCCAGAACGGCCCATCCTAAAACAATCCGCACCGATTCCATTTTAACGGGGCAGACTTGTAGAATCTTCAGGAGAAAAATACAACACTTCGGCAATAGTGGTGGTTGCAGATGTATATTTCATTTTTTCACTTAAGATGCATATTTACCTGTGTTATATTTTATTGATATTCCCAAACAATCCTAAACAATTAAACCTAGAGAGAATACCAGATCACGGACATATGCCATTCCAGAGCTGGGTGTGACAAACCGTAATATGACTGATTTGCTCACCACACCTTCTGCGCGCACAAAACAGCAAAAACATCAACGGATTAAAATTTTATTAAATACCGTAAAGCTGGTGGCAAAATCTTGAACGTATATATTTAAAGCAATCATTATCAAAATATTTTTTAAAGAAAAACAAGAAGCAGTCTATATAATATAATATTTTACATTATATGACGCACACTGGATAATTTATAAGTGCACCTGACGATTTACTATACATTTTAAGTTTAAAATAATAATCTCTTTGCTAAAGTGAATTACAGAAAACAGGTCAACATAGTAAGTTATGTAGTTTATATTTAATAGGCTACATTTCTAAAATGGATATTGCAGTGCACCTGTAAATATACCATAACGCAAGACATTGGTCCATTAGTTCCTTTCTCGGCCGCCGTAGGCCGCTCAGACAGCTCGCTCCGTTAACATGCAGGATCATCTGGCGGAACCTGCGGCTCTGTTGACGTTATTTGGAACCCGTGATCGCAGAAGAATTTACCTGCTGCATAGCATTTAAAAGCCATCGCGGTGCTATGGCAGCTCAGAAGATAAATGAAGCCCACGAGCACATTGCCAAGGCTGAAAAATGGTCAGTATTTTCTTCTTTTTCCCTTATACTTATATTTGGTGCAGTTACAGCACGATCTTTTTGATCAGCATTATTATAGTCAGATGCGCAGCTAGCGTGTTGCAGATAAGCAGCCATTAACACTGACTGTTGTCCTGGTATAGTTGCTCGAGATCTGGCTCTATTGTTACGCAACACAGTGTTATAATGTCAGGCGTTTAATGTTGAGCATCCTAGCTGCATTCAGACGAATGTTACCGCCGGACTGTTAAAGCTGTAACTGCATAACCCGGTATGTGATAACAGACTCCTGCTATTGTTATTAGTGTGATCAGCAATGTTATTGTTGCTCACGTGACATGTTTCTTGACAAGCTGCGAAAGGTGCATAGGGATACTGCGTTTCACTGCATTGTTTTGAGAACACGAGTGGCATTGAAATATGAGCCCTACACGATGTGCTGTAATATGTCCGACGCGTATGCAGCTTAAAGACCAGCTTGACGAAGTGGAAGCCGGACTATGACAGCGCAGCGTCGGAGTACGCAAAGGCAGGTAAGACTCCCGAGCGGTGCAGTCTGATTTCAGGCGGAATACGCTCATGGCTGGCCATTTGTAAGACAGATCCTCCTCCAGCAGCCATTGGGGGAATTGGCTGTCTCCTATCTTTTTTGTCTCGTCCTGACGTGTATTTATGTTTGCATTTCCAGTTGCTTTCTTTCATTTTTAAATGAGATGTGGATTCATCATCTGTTCAAATTACCTGGATTAAAGTTCTTCTGGTGAGAAGGAATGTAAATTGTGTGTGAATGTGTGTCCTCAGCTGTGGCCTTCAAAAATGCCAAGCAGTTTGAGCAGGCAAAGGATGCTTATGTGAAGGAGGCCGAGTACCACACGGAGAATAAGGCGTATCCTGCATGGCCCCCAGCGGGCCGCACGGGTGCTTCTGGGGGTGGGGGCTAATGTCACAAATGCTCTTCTATGCTAGGAATTTAAGTTTATGACTGTCTTAAAAAATAACTGCATTTGCCCCTTGATTTTTCACAGTTTCATTTGGGGGGAGCGGAGATATTTCTATTATTAACAAGTGAAATTCATAATCAAAACAAACTAATAAATCAGTACAATAAAAAACCTGCACTACAAAAGTAGATATTTCGTCGTAACTGAACATTTAAAATCAAAAATAACGTTATTTTAGTACGTTGTATTATTTGTAGTTTGAGACCTTGACTTTTTTATCAGTCTTTTCCACGCAGCAAAGTAAGTGTTCTCATCCCAACATTTTTCAAATTAAAATTAATATGCATGTTAGTTTTGCTTTTTGGTAAGAGAAGTTTCTTTTTCAGGGCTCTTGAACAAGCGGGTATGATGATGAAAGTAAGTAAGACGGCTTTAATAGTGTGGCACTGCGTAACCTGGGCGGGGCTGGGGGTGGGGCTTGGGACTGGGGCAGGGCTGGGGGCGGGGCTGGATTGTGTCACTTCATTACAGTGACCATGGGCTTTTGGCAGGACATGAAGCGCATGCCTGAGGCCATCCAGTATATTGAGAAAGCCAGCATGATGTATGTGGAGAACGGCACCCCAGACACAGCTGCCATGGCGCTGGACAGAGCGGGAAAGTGAGTCTGAGCCCCGGCCCATCCGAGCCCCGTATGGCTCCATACCCATTTTAAGGCACATTTTAACGGCTCTCTGTCTGGCCCACAGGCTCATAGAACCCGTCAATGTAGAAAAAGCCGTCGATCTTTACAAGAAAGCAGCGTCGGTGTTTGAGGTATGCTGCCATGGTTACCACCAGCCCATGGAGGTTGGGCTTCCCCTCTGAATCTGGTTCCTCCCAAGGTTTCTTCCTTCTAGGGAGTTTTTCTTGCCACGTCATGCCATTTTTGTGACAGATTTAGCCTCATACCACCATTTTAACTGATGGCCACATATGATGACTGATTTTTACTCAAATTGTAGCTGAACGGATGTCAAACTGATGATGACCATTATTACTATCATTTATGAAAGCATATCCCCTACTTCCAGAACGAGGACCGCCTCCGACAGGCCGCTGAGCTCTTGGGAAAATCCTCCAGGCTTCTTGTGAGGCTACGCAGGTAAATCTCGAGCAGGAGTGACTGAAAGTTAACAAGCCGTTGATTAGTGCCCAGATACTGAAGCTACTGA
The DNA here is from genome assembly GCA_026779585.1 of Mormyrus proboscirostris. Taxonomy (NCBI): domain Eukaryota; kingdom Metazoa; phylum Chordata; class Actinopteri; order Osteoglossiformes; family Mormyridae; genus Mormyrus; species Mormyrus proboscirostris. The sequence continues at coordinate 247,831 of JAODKF010000100.1, forward strand.
AGCTGTTCATCTGTTTTTTTTTTGCCAGGCTTGATGAAGCTGCAGCCTCCATTCAGAAGGAAAAAAACATGTATAAAGAAATTGAAAATTATCCAACCTGCTTCAAAGTACGCAGCAAATGACAAAAGCATGTTTCTGAAAAAATAAAAATAGTCCAGTTTAAAGAGTCCTAAAGATAACCTGAATTTACATTCAGAGTAAAATACATACTTCTGATAGTCATGTACTTTTGAAAGGGATTACTTTACTGCTGGTTATGCAGTCATGCTGTCAGTATTGTCAGAGCCTGTACATTGTTACTCAGATACTCTGTGATTTGCTCTGGGTGACACTTTTGTCCGTTTCCTGTAGAAAACCATCGCTCAGGTCCTGGTGCACCTGCACAGGAACGACTTTGTTGCAGCTGACAAATGCGTCCGGGAGAGTTACAGGTGTGCTGCTCATATTGGTCCTGCCCCCTGCTGGCAGTCGCATGGACGCCGTCCTGTGCATACAGACGCAGCGTGGAGGCGGCAGTAATGAGTGGCTTCCTCCAGTATCCCAGGGTTCAGTGGGAGTGAGGACTGCGTGGCTATGGAGCAGCTGTTGCAGGGATACGACGAGCAGGACGAGGATGCTGTGAACCGTGTGTGTGGCTCCCCTCTGCTGAAATACATGGACAACGATGTGAGTTTGGCCATCGCGAGCGAGCGAGGCACCGCGCCGTTTGGCCATCGCGAGCGAGCGAGGCACCGCGCCGTTTGGCCATC
>JAODKF010000100.1:248679-261003 GCA_026779585.1 Mormyrus proboscirostris
TGGCCATCGCGAGCGAGGCCCCGCGCCGTTTGGCCATCGCGAGCGAGGCCCCGCGCCGTTTGGCCATCGCGAGCGAGCAAGGCACCGCGCCGTTTGGCCATCGCGAGCGAGGCCCCGCGCCGTTTGGCCATCGCGAGCGAGGCCCCGCGCCGTTTGGCCATCGCGAGCGAGGCACCGCGCCGTTTGGCCATCGCGAGCGAGACCTACGCCACATGGCGACTGTCGGCCTGGGTTTGACCTTAAGGTTGTAACTTTAATATCGGGTGTCATGGAACAAGAGTTTTCAGTTTAGTCCAGTCAGGTCCAGTCCAATTCATATAGTGTCATTCACAATGAGTCACCAAAAACAAAAAATCCCAAAACAAAATCAGGAAAAAGGGAGGACAAAGACAGAAAGACAGAAAAAAAGAAAGAAAGAAAGCAAGCCAGATGATTATGGAGGAGAGGAATCAAAAACTCCCAAGCAGGGAGGAGGAGAACCTCCAGGGGTCCGAGGTCAACTGGCTGAAGCTGAAGCGAAAGGTACATGTATCAGCGAATCAGAGCAGAGGGGGCGGGGCTGGACTCAGAGTTCAGGGATTTAAGTCCGTATTTCAGAGATCCATAAAAGTGCCTGTACTTTTTAACAGAGTCATCAGTGAAATCAAGGGGCTTTAATTAGTGCAGGGTTTCAGTTGCTTTTGCAGTTTGAGATGTTCATATATTGTTCTGTTACACAATAGCATCAATACCAATTTATAGCCTATTAACATAGCATATCATTAGGCTCTATGAATAAATTTACAGTCATAGGATGATTTGAATTGTAGAGTCAAACAGGATATTGTCAACATACTTATGAGCTTCAGGGTCCCCTTCACTTTTGGTGAGGGGCAGAAGATCCTGGCAAAGATGAACGTTACTGTGAGAGACGCGAGATTCCCCGTCACAAAGATGTACCCCAAGTAGCAAATGGACACCACTCCATATGGGGTTCAGAGGTAGCAATACCTTCAGTCCAGATCCCCAAATGGATGCCTTTCCAAATCTACTTGCACATCGGTCCAAATCCATTTCAGATACGGATTAAGGATCCACAGTGAATCTGAGCCTGGATCTAACCAGATCCAATTAAAATCAATGTCATATGTTCCAAATCGTACCACTAAATGACTGGGGAACAAAATTATGAACAAAGCTAAATGGGAATAAGTTAATAAATGGGAATTAAACGAGGGAGCATTGTTACACTTGGTTGGCTCAGAGGAATACCGCTCGAGTGGAGGGAACAGTCAGGCGAAATTTTACCTGTGGAATGAATAGAATTGGTGGTAAAATCTGAGGCAAGTTTGCAGCGGTAAAACTTGCCACCCAGTTTTACTGGCACTGAATAGTGGAATATCAGAATTCTTGGACATTGTGCATCATTTTTGGGAGACTCCGGAAACTTCTGGGAGATATGAGATGTCTGTTTCTGGCATCTGCAAGTTACTGTGACCTTAGGTTTGGATAACAACAGACTCCTATGACAGGTCTGGACCACTCGTAAATTTTATTGATACCTAATAGAACATTCAAAATACGAGAATAAGACCAACACGCATAAGAACAACTGGTCGATGCACGAGGACCATTGCCTTGGCTTTGCATCCTTACCGTCACCATATTTGCCCGCAAAGTTGTCATGAAATGAAAACAGACATTTGCTGGTGCCTGGGACTGTGCACTAGGCACCAGGAACATGCTCTCACAGGGACATTATGCTGCCTTTTCATACCTTTCTGTCTTTTACAGTACGCCAAGTTGGCAGTCACCTTGAAAGTTCCAGGGGGTGGGAAAAAGAAGAAATCCCCAACTGTGCCTCAAGGGGGCGCTGGAGCTCCGGCCGCCGCAGAGGAGGACGATGAATATGAGGGAGGCCTGTGTTAGCTTACTGCCATCTCACAACGCCATTATACCATATAAATATATCCACCTACCTTCCAGCCACTGTCCCAAGCAGCCTTCAAGGCCATGAATATACATTCCTCTGTATTATTTTTAATAAGCTAATTACCTAGTCACATAAACTCGTTATATATGACAATCTCATACTTCCCCACAAATCAAATCATTAATCATAATTACAAATCTGATTAACACCTTTAATTAGGTCATTCATATAAAATGACCTAAATGTTAAAATTGAATATTGTAGTAAATAATTTTCTTGTTTAGTGGTTCAATGCATTTAACCATATCAAATAAGACGTATGTAAGTATTTATGAAATGTAGAAAGGGGGGATGATGTTTCCTTTCTAGATTAAGTGGTTTTGTTTAAGGTGTCTGTACAGTGTTATAAATTATTTAAATTGTGATGAACTGTCTTGTATGTTAAATTGTTATAATGTACAGAAATTATGAAGCATATTATAAGGAATGTGAAGTGAGCACAAACAGTGATCCCATGGAATGCAAGGAAATGCTTAATGCTGTAAGGATGGAGATTTTAACGTATCACTGCACTATGATCTAGTGTCATTGGTAGGAAGTAAGAGAAGGTGAAGGAAGTGCGGAGGGTGAGCTTCCGTTCCAGCAACAGTGACTCGCCAGGGGACGGCCACCCTGTGCACACTGAAAGTATCTGGAACAATGGATGGCCGTGTCAGTCAGCCTTTGGCGGAGATATTTTATGTTGTATGGCAAATATTACACTTATTTTTCAATCAAACTTGTTTGCTATTATCACCTGTAATTTCCACTTAATCCTCTTGTGAAATACCCACATTTGTTTACCGAGTGACTGTTTGTTTTTCTTTCTCTGTGGTGTTTGATACCTTTATATGTATTGTTGCCCATTGAAGGACTCACTCGTCTGGTCACATCCATAACTGTGCAGCTGTCTCCATAAAGCTCCCCTCCGGACGTCCTGTGCTTCCCTCTGTCTGAAATTCTTCCACAACATCAGGTTCTACTTAAATCCCATTTTCTGTAAAATCGTCTTTCTTTGCTCCTGTTGTAGGTCCGAGATTTTCTGTGGCACCTGTACGATGTATCAGTGCATTAAAGAGAGATAAATATGTAAGAAGAAATAAAACGGCTTTAAATGAGGACTATATTCAGATTCTTCACTGGATACATTGCATAGGTTATTAATGCATTTTTAGACAGTTAATGTACATTATGTCTGTTTTTATATTTAGTCTCTACTTCAGTTTTAGTTTAAGCACCAAAGCAGCTGGAAAACGTACTTCTTAATCTAGCAGATACAATTGCAGATTTTGAACATTAACCTCAATGGCTGTATTTAGATTTCGCCGCCAGCTGCATCGGATGAGGTTAAAAATGCAAACGTTCTTAGCTGGAGCAGAAAGCTGTGGCCATCTCCTAGCTGTAGGAGGCTCTGCTCAGAAGGTCGGACTCCTTTCATGAAATTTGGGAAATCAAGAGAGGGGTCACTCTGAACCTTCTCAACATCTGCTTTATTTCTAGGTCACTGGACCTCGCCACATATCCGTCAAACTTACAGGTACACGGTGAAATTGATATTCACATTTTTCTTTGCCAAAAATGTATTATGTACACGGAATGAAAATTATTCATAGCAATATTTTAATTTTTCATTCATGCTACAATGTTTCTGATGCATAGTTTGGGCGGTATTTCCTCATCTTCCGCAGGTTCTGCTGAAGGGTTTTCCATTCTTAAGGCAATACAAACATTTCCCAAACGTTCGCGATGATCTTGCATCTTTCCTTCAGTGATTATACTGGACCTGGCGCCTACGTCTGACTTAAAATCTGATTTAAAAACACTTGGATTTAGAAAGTTACTGTTAGCACACAGGTCCCGTCTCTGGGGCCCTTTGCTCTGTAGCTGAACCTCCACATGACGCTGACCCCCGGAGGACCGTTTGGGGGCAGAGATGTACTTATATGCTACTGCTGTCCTCCTTCCCATCACTGCTCCTACGCCTGCATCCTGATCCACATTCCTGTGCTCATCACTCTGCCCTGTCCTGCCCACAGCGTAGATCTGCTCTCAAGTACACCGAAGATGATTACAGTTCCCCTTCTGCTGAGATGATTTGTCTTTTCCTGAGAAAAATTCCTTTGTAGTTAACAGGTTTTTGACTGTACTGTACAAACAAAATAAGGCAATTAAGGATTTTCATATGGATATCATCAAAGAAAAAATGTAAAATGTCTCTAAAAAGTGGTCAGCCCATCGATGCCCTTCAGTTTTTGTCAGAAATTGACCGGGGAAAAGATCGGAGTCCCTTCAAGTAGATGGCAGCCTTTCTGGGCTCCCCACTGCACAATGGTTCTTTTGTTAATCCCAAATTGACATTGCCAGACTTGCGTAGCCCTCATGTGAATCCGTGAGTGAGTAGATCTGACTGATGGCTGAGAATCTTCTAGATGAAGCCGGAGAGGAACAGCGATGAGAGGAGCGGGGTCCGCGATGTGATCTCTGCCACTGCTCTTTGTTGTTGCAGGTGGGAAAATGCCGAGTCTCCGGGGCCCCGCCCACCCATGAGCAGACAGGATTGTGCTGCTATTCTCTCATTTTTTTCCCTCCTCTCTTGGTTCCTCCCCGGTATTTGAGGTCCCGCCTCAGACCTTCACTTTGTCTTCTCCCGCGTCCACTTGATCATGGTCTCTGGTGAGCGGTAGAGGAAGATCAGCTTGGAGTACAGGTCCTCCTCCAGCTCCAGCTCGCCTGTCTCGCGCACCAGGAAGATGTCGGTGCAGAGCTTGAGGATGCGATCCACATTGGGCAGCTCCTCAAACATGATGGTGCGAGAGATACCACTGAAGAACTCACGCACAAACTTTCCAATCACTAGCACGACTGAGGCATACAGACCCATGATCCTGGAAGACGGGAAGAAGAGAGGGAACGAGGGAAAGGACAGCAAAAGATAAACATCAATAGAGGAACTGCAATTTGGGCTCCTTCCTGTCAATCTCAGCAACCCACTCACAAAAAAAGCAAAAAGAATCTCAGATCTATAATAATCTATATAATCACACCAAAAAAGTCCCATTAGCAGCAGGACGCGTTAGCTTTTGGGGTGAAGTGCAGACACAGTGCAGACACAGTGCTCACCCGTATCCTGCCAGGAAGCCCAAACTGGGGGGGCTCACTTGGTCGCTGAACACATATACTTCCAATCCAGCGTCATGGTCACTCTCAGTCTTGTATTTCCTGACCTCCCTCTGGTTTACGGTCCACCACTCCTGCGTGTCATTTCCGTCCTTTGCAGTCATCTGCTTCCTTTCCAGACTCAAGGTGATGTTCTTATACTGTTTATCTACAATACAGGTGAGCGACCCTTTTAAATGAGTTATAGAATATTATTCTCTATCATGAGGTACAACTAATGCTATTCTGTGGGTTAAAACAAAAAACCCATAAATAGAGAACCTCCACACTTACGGGCAGAGTTCTGTTCCTACAACTAGCTTAAGCCAATTGGTCGACAGGTGAGAAGCCACCCATCACTGATATAGTATTTGCAGTATCACCTTTGCGCCATTTATAACATTTTAGTATATTTATAAATGTTTATACAGTGGTGTACTGTATACTGTACTAAACAGCGCTCTGTTCCCGTTATGTGTCTCCTCAGTATGTGACCAGTGAAAATCTATGAGTGAAACTAATAAACAAAAGACAGAACGGAGCTCGGAGATCGTTATCTAGCATAGCAAAGTGACGACAAGCTGGCCGATAAGTTCTAATGTTAATCATCAACAGAATTACAAATAAACGATACTCTAACATATATCGGCATGTATCACAAATTAGCATCAGTGTAACCCAATGAATCGCTGTTAACATCCTTTTACACATTACAGGACTAAAACAGCGCATAGAAAATAAGGCACTTGTACGTATTAACTGAGATATGAAACGAGTAAAAAAACTTGTAGCTATTGCTTTCGAAGACACAAGAAAACTTTAACCCTGCGCACGTCTGCTTTCCTCGCTGCTGGAGGTTCCCTATCCCACAATACAAAGTATACGCATCAATCTAAAGGCAACAGATCACGAATTCAGTGTAAACCGATATAGTGTATCAAAATAAAAGTCAATCACTGCAAACAACATACAACCTTCCTTCACTGGAGCAAATAAATCAGAGACCAGAACAAACTGAATAAAAAGGCCATACTACCATATCCACAGCCAAAGTACTTGCAAACCGGACAATGCCAACTGGTTGGAGAGCTGGTTGTAAGTCCAGGCGGTCATTTAATGGGCAAGTTGTTAAGTGAGGAGTGTCTCTACTGCATAACAGCTATAACTGGGACAGCTGAATGAATGAAGAGGGCTGCCAAGCGGACCGTACCTTTGTAAAGCTGGCTGATGGGTTTGGCTTCAGAGTCACTGGGAGCTCGCATGTAACATGGGAAGATATTTGGTATCATCCTGGAAAGGAGCACAGGGCTGGGATTTCTCCACAAACACAGAAAGCAGCCTCTTAGGGCACAATGCAAGTCAGATACTTACACAGCACCTTTGTTTGTCCCATTCAGCAGCTGAATGAGCTCTGTTTTGGTTTCTTGTTCAAGGAAGGTGATGTGTTTGTGGGTCGCAATTTCAGCTTTGGCTCCTAGAGTCAAGTTCCTAAAGGGAAGAATCAGAACAAACCAAATCAAAGTTCAATTCTGCAGAAAAAAGATTCATTAATAGGGTATCAATGAAACAAGAAGATACTGTGACTTCAGCTCATCGCAAAACAGGCCAACGTCCATGATGATCAATGGACAGCTGGTTAGACAGATTTTTCTGGAGTTAATTCAGCTCTTTGTCTGCACCTCTGAATAGACCAGGCCATGGTGACAGGGAAGGGGTCCTCTTTGCTCAGCAGCTCTATCAGATTTTTCCTGCTGGGTGGACTGATGGTCCACAGGGAGTTGGAACTGCCCTCTAGTTCAGCCACTGTAACGTCCACATGTGTGTAGGCCTCCAAAAACTGCTGTGCACTCTGGGAAAAGGGAGAAGCATCATGAGTTCCTGAGGCAGAGCACCAGGAAGGCACTACATGGATGGAAAGCCAGCATGAGGGCTGCTCACTATAGCTGTCCTTTCTTGTTGCCAAATAGCACGTGGCCATGTGCTCAGCGTGTGCTCAGCATGTGCCGTGTGCTCAGTGTGTGCTCAGTGTGTGCTCAGCGTGTGCCGTGTGCTCAGCGTGTGCCGTGTGCTCAGCGTGTGCCGTGTGCTCAGTGTGTGCTCAGCGTGTGCCGTGTGCTCAGTGTGTGCCGTGTGCTCAGCATGTGCTCAGCATGTACTGAGTTCCCAGAACGTGTGCTCAGTTTGTGCTCAGCGTGTGCCGTGTGCTCAGCATGTACTGAGTTCCCAGCGCGTGTCCTCAGCGTGTGACGTGTCCCCAGCGCGTGATGTGTACTCACTGATTCGTATTGATATTTTTTCAAGAAGTCCCTGAAGTTCTCACTGGTCATATCTTTCAGCTGGTTCTGCTGGGCACTCATGGTGAAGATTGGCTGCAACAACACAACAAAGTCAACAAGACAATTTGTTGTGATGATGCTACACTTTTATTTTATATTATTTTATTGTCACTGTTACTAAGTAATAATTCCCTAAAGCTATGGAAGTCCATAGAGGACATAGAGGAAAAAATCCCCCCTTATGCGTATCACATGGGGGAAAGTATAGATTTTCGGTGGGCAAAGTTGCAGTGAAAAGATTCAGACAAAGCCGCTGTGTTCACATAAATGAGCATTTTAGAAATCCCTTGCTTTAAGTTATATCCGTCTCCTAGCCCATGACTCAAAACCATGACAGAATCTGAACCATGTGTTTTGTGGCCTGCTGCACCCCTATTATGCACATATGAACCCAGTATATTAAAATCTGTAATATTCTAATGACTACGGAGTTCATAACCCGAATACCCAGGTCAAAAGGCTGATATGCTATTTGCTTGAGGTCGACTGACTATTGGCAAAGGTTGGATGGACACAGGCTGCTGCTCCATCAGCCACGGCAGCATTCGCAGACTGACGCAGGAGGCACATCGGCACCTGGAATCCTCCGAGGGTGATGGTCACAGAGACGTCCAGAGGCTTGTTCACCACTCCAGCCACCGACTTCACGAGGGACATGAAGAGCAGAGGGAACCAGACGATGCAGATCAGAAGGACCACGATCATGCCGCCCATGCCGTACTTCACCACCTTCTTCTTCTTCTGTCCCCGAGGCTGTGGGTACCTCTGCGCATCGGAAAACAGACAAGGACAAACGAGTTAACTGAAGAATTACAGCCATGGACTTTGCTGCCCAGGGCTGGCATGGTGGTGGAGTGTTCAGCACTGGTGCCTCACACCTGCACACGCGTGTGTGGAGTTTGCATGTTCTCCCCGTGTCATCGTGGGGTTTCCTCCAGGAACTCCGGTTTCTCCCCATAGTCTAAAAACTGACAAACTGATTGGAGTTACCAGATTGCCTGTAGATGTGCATGTGTGAGTGAGTGGTATGTGAGTGCAGCCTGGGATGGGTTGGTGCCCCATCCTGGGTTGTTTCCAGCCTTGTGCCTGCGAACCCCCTCAAACCTCAAGGACAGGCGATTACAGCCCAAAGAGGGTCCAAACTTGGCAACAACATGTACGCACACACACACACACAGACAGACAGACAGATCTGTGCGCATATCTTTGTGGGGACCATCCATTCATTTATATGGGCAAAACTCTAATCCCAACAATGAGAACCTAACCCCCCACCCAGCCCTAACCTCAACCACAAGTAACCAAACAAAATACAAATCTTTTGGCTTTTTTCATTTTCTGATTGCAGTTACAGATTTTTATAAAATTGAATTTCTCCATGTGAGGACCGAAGAAAATGGTCCCTATGACATAAAAACAGCAGCTTAAATGTTCCCACAGTATAATGTTACACCTGGACCACAAATTTCAGCAGAGCCTTAAAGACCTTTACTGTTCACCAGTCACTATCAACGAGTATGAGTCAAGTCCAAGTAAAAAAATAGCTGCAAGTTGAGTCAACTTAAGAGTATTTCAAGTGTGAGTCACAAACTGGGGTCCCCATCTCTGCTGAGCAGTGATGGTCATATGGCCAAACTTGGCTGGATTGTGCTCCTGCAGAAGCCCACCGACCTTCTCAGACTCCCTCCAGCACTTGAGCACGAATATTTGGGCGTAGATGTCCTCCACACAGATCCAGCTTGACAAGCTCAGAGTAGTGTCTGTCCAGACCCAGTCCATCACAGCCCGAAGCTCTGTCAGAAAGGGGACCAGCCGGAACCTGAGGAAGATACCGTCAGAATGGGCCTTTTATCGTAAACATATCAATGAATACTACCATCATCTATGGTGTAACTAATCCTATGGTTTTAGTGACCATTCTACTTTGAAGATTATTTCAAACTAGCCATAAGATATATATCCTAAATACATAAGATATTATCCTAAATACAGGTGCAATACAACACTTATAAAGCTTTTAACTTCTCATCTTACCCTTGGAAGAGGAACAGGTTGATGTAGTTGTAGCTCTTGGTGAGGAAGTTGCCCAGTACACGGGTTGGGTAGCCACAGCGGATCTGGTAGGCGGACAGGCCGAAGTAAATGCACTTCACAAAGTACCAAAGCTGGGCCACAGTGTTCTGGCTGAAGCGCCTGGGTGGGAGGGAAGACTTACCATCAGTCATAGAGGGCTATAATGTTCATAAAGGGTTAGAATATAGAAATAAAGGGCTATAATATTCATAAAGGGTTATAATATATTAAAGGGCTATAATGTTCATAAAGGGTTAAATACACTCATAAAGGGCTATAATGTTCATAGAGGATTAACTCTTCATCAAAGGTTATAATATACTCATAAAGGGCTATACTCTTCATCAAGGGTTAATATACTCATAAAGGGCTATAATACACTCATAAAGGGCTATAATGGCCTGAAACCATAATACTCCATATATAAAGAGACATGCACTGGTTGCTCCAGATTATATATTTCGTTATAATATATTCCTTACTTTGTTTCTATACTGGCTGTTCATTTGTTTGAAATAAGGTTGTGTATATGTCATGTAACAGGAAGCTGATATGCTTTGTCTTAGTACCTTTCAGTGACCACTGGCAGTATGAAGAACATCCATAAATGGATTCCGAAGACCAGGATAACCTGAAAAATGACCTTGCCCATGACTGTCTTTCGCAGGTACAAGGCTCTGTCCACTACCATTGTGCTAAACTGGATCAGGACCATGACTAGGAAAGCTCCAGGAACTTGGTCTTCTGATAGGGAGGAAGTGATGTCGGCAGCTGCTGAATGTTTCTGTGAGATGCAAAATAAATTATTAGCGACAGTAGCTAAGAATATTTGTTCCTTATTTGTTTACTGCACCAATTAATAAAATGCGTTGTTATGCTGTTACATTTATATGCATGATCATCTTTTTAGCAGTGATTTTAGCCTCAAACACAAACATCGTTAAATACCCCAAATGCCGAAAACCCAAATACAATGATGATGAAGTCAACGGTGTCCGCCAGAAACATGAGAACGTAGACGTCAGTCACCGCACTGTACTCCGGGTGGATCAGGTTGTAGAAGAACTGACGGATGGGGTAGTAGATCTCCAGGGCTCTGTGTGAAGGTGGAGGCGTACAGATTCTGGGTTACATAGCTCTCAGGCCCCTGCAGTGGCTCCCCCCATGTACTGCCCCCTCACCTCCTCACAGTGAAGCTCCTGGCTTTTATTAACTGCTCATGCAGCTTCTCCAGCAGCAACTCCTTTCGGCTCTTTTGAAGCAGGCCGCTCTCGCTTCGCCTGCTGCTGTTGTGAGTGCTGGTGCTTCCTACAGAAACCACAGAGGTGGTGACCTTAGCAGGCAGGAAACACGGCTTGGTGTCAGTGCTATGGCGCTATGGGGGGCCTCGCAGACACAATACCTCTCTTGGAGCGCCTGGAGTGCGAGGAGCGCCGAGAGAGGTGAGAGCCAGAGGTGGAACTTGGGCGGTGCTGGTGGGTCTCCGGTTCTGGGAAGTGCACATGGACGGACTCTAGAGAGGTTGCCAGGTTGATGGATTTGAGCGAGTGGGTGGAGCCCTTCTTCTCCTGAGCCGCCGGGATGCTCTGCTCCGGATCCTCAGTGTCGTCCCTATGCAGACTGTCCTTCTGGGGGGTGCTGGGTTCACCATCATCCCATAGTCCATGGCACTGGGCACACAGGTGGGAGCACAAGTATTTCACCTGGAACCTCCACTCAAGTTGTCCAAATTACCCAGTTCCAATTACACTGGAACAGGAACCTATTAGCCACAAGCTGTCCCAGTGGCTGTGCTCAAGCAGGCTCATTATTGATCATTTTGAAAATCATTAGAGAACCAGTTTGCTTCCAAAAATTTTGTTCCGCTAACTGTAAGTCTAACATTTTCGCAGGTAAATAAAATTTAACGGTCAAAAACCATTTGTGAATCTTAAAATTATATGCATTTCTTCTAGCTTGTTGTGTGTCTGCACCAGTTTGTCTAGAATGCTGTTGGATGACTACAAGTAAACACAACACGTGATTAGTTGATACCTTGTCGGATTTAAGGTAGTCTGAGCTAAATGTAAGTGTATGCTAATTGTTTCAGAGCATAAAACCAAACTGAAGCTAAATTCATATAATAAAAATTAGCAGTTATTGTTAGCTTGCGCTACATTTTTTAGTGGTTTAGTGTTATTGAATTAAACTTTGGAGGTGGAAGATTAGCAGCTATGGAAGGTACCTCTGGTACCCCCTTCCCACTCCTCACCACCTCTTTACTGCAAAAAGCGGTGAGAAGATAGACGGAGTAAGAATTATCACTGGATATCACTTTGCACTAAATTCATGGGCAAATGAACATAACTTTAAAGTGCTGTGCTTGACTGAATGGAACAAAACAAAAATCCAATCAAATAAATAAAAGTCATTCAGGACAGGAGGAAAACCCATGAAGGGCGTGAGACAGTCACCTTCAGGATGGATCTGTGGAAGAAGAGGGCGAGCAACTGCACCAGGTCGTAGTGAACGTAACCATCCTTTTTTTCCGTGCCGATGATGTTGGGAGGGTGGTACGGTTTGCTCCTGAGCACCTCCATTTGCTGGTTGAATGGGAAGAACCCAAACTGGAAGAAGTATTTTATGACAATGCCAACCTTTAAAACAAACAAAAAAATAAAAATAAACAATTTTGTTTTGTTAGTAAACAGTCTATCTTTGGGTTCTCCAAGTATACAGAGGGAGCCACACACACACACACACACACACACACACACACACACACACACACACACACACACACACACACGATATGCGGCAGTCTGGGGA
>JAODKF010000100.1:264903-283392 GCA_026779585.1 Mormyrus proboscirostris
CAGTGCAGGGAGGACAGGATAGGGCTAATGTGATCAAATTTTTTAGTTTTTGTGAGAACTCTGGCTGCTGCATTTTGAATGCCTGCCCCCAACACGATTAAAAGAGATTTATAAAGTGGGGGGCACAAGAGCAACCATCATTCATAGAGTGACGAGGCCGACCTTATCATTAGCCAATGACATGTTCTGAACTGATGAGTGGCAGGGGAGGAGGCACACTGGGGACCAATCAGCCTGCAGCTGGAACCAGTATCCCTGTGGCCACGCCCCTGCTCCAGTCCCAGCATGGAAGGCAACTACAGGCACCTGGATAGCATGCTGCTGCCGCTGTCCGCAGAGGAGTTGGAGATGTCCAGGCAGTACATCTTGCGCAGCTTGGGCCGGGCACGCTCGCTGGTTTTGGGGATGCTCTCAGACGGTCCATCCAAGTCGTCCAGCGTGGACTGGCGGGAAAACAGCATGGTGGCCTCAGTGTAGGCACTGGAATGACAAGACGAAGGGGAAAGAGTGACAGAAATGAACGGCATGGAAGCCAAGAGGGAATCGGGCATCAGAAAGAGCAACATATTCAGCCTAACTTACTCCATTACTAAGGATCTTTAGGTAGTCGACACGGTTCTCTGTCACTGCCAGCGGTGGATATGCTGGTATGCATATTGTCATTGGGCATCTCCTCCTATCTTTAGATGTTCACCATAGTAGAGCCTGATCTTGCTTTACCTGGAAATGCTTTCGCGTGACACCATGGAATCCTCACTCTCCAGCTGGCCGCGCTTGTTCCTGCCCCGCTGGGAGTCTTCCTCATCGATCCTGTCCAGTGATGATTCCCTGGACTGGTTCCTCCTCATCTTCCTCTGGTAGTAGACGTGGATGCTCTCCCGGGATGGAACATTGCCCTGTGTGATATAGTAGGTGTCCTTCATTCTGGGCTTGGGCTCCATCAAACTAGGTACACAATCCCAACATGGGATTGAGGGTGGGCTATATTGTAGTCAGGGGTACAGCTAAAAAAAACGTGTCAGGAAGCAGCAGACCTACCTTTTTGACCTCTCGGGTGAGCATGCATCTTTCCATGCGCAGAACAGTTGAGATATCAATATATTCTTGGCAGATGGAGTTCAGCCAGGCTGTGAAGCTGTTTAGCGTGGTCAGGAAGAGGACCCAGGTGAACTTGATGATGTTGAAGATCCGCTTGATGATGTTGTCTGTGAAGGTGTGACGAGACAGATACCTGCATTTCCTGCACATTCACATTGGGTGACGGGCCACAAAATTCCTGGTCAAACAGATTCACTATCCTGCCTCCTGTGTACATTCCATACCGACCTGGACCATCAGACCTATTCCCGCCTTCGTCATTGTCATCATCCTCAGGTTCACCCATCTCTATCGCCACGTGCCCTGCAAGACGACGCATGTTTTGCAATGTGTGTTTATCTCACGGGAACAAACAAAATACTGGGCAACTAATGCTTCTATTCCACATGCCAGCAACGCAGAGTAAGACGACCCATTCCAAGAAGGACAATACATCTCACCATCAGCAAGAAGCAAAAGATGAAACCCATACCCTCCTTCTGGTCCTTCTTTGCCTTTCTCCGGCCAGTATACCTCCTCCAGAACTTGTGCTTGCCTTTGCTACGCTCCTTTAAGGCAGTCTTAGAGTTGGTGATCCAGGCATGGTAGAGAAACTGAAGACAGGAGACAAACTTCAGGGCCGGAACTGGGCAACATTCAAGGGCAACTTGATGCTAAGAGCTCATAGGTAAAAGACACTGCAAGTCACCCCCTGAACCTTTAAAGTACAACAAGCATAGCAAAGGTACAAACACTACAGGAAGGCATGGGGTTTTCTCTAATGAAATCCCAAATGAGAAAAACTCTGTGGGCGTGACTTTTGTGTGTGGCTCTAAGAGATGAGCAGTATTTCATTTGTGGACAGAGGCACCATCAAAGCGTTTTGAAATGGAGTAAAACCACACGCAAAAATTCAAACATGATGAGAAATCAAATATATGACCAATGATCTGCCCAAGAAAAGGCTGCACAGCATGCAAAACACTGGCAATAAGACCAGGATGATTGCAGCCCCAGCAGGGCAAGAAAAATAAGCCAAGTACATCACCACAAAAAACAACTGGCTGTATTTCCATTCTGGTTCTAAACTGTAGGGAAGATTCAGAAATTCGAGTCTGAACAGAAAGGGTAACTGTCAATGTGAATAAGAAACTGTTAGTAATGCTATGTCTGGTAAAATAAAGGTTAATGAAAGTCATGAGGAACGACAGAATGGAAATGCAGTTTGGGGGAAACAACACACAGAGCAAAACTGTAAAAGTACACCTGACATAATACCTTAGCTGCCCTGATCACATACTGCAGTATAGTTTTGGGCAGCTTAAGTATTGACCGTGGCAAAGCCAACAAGGCAGAGGCAAATTTTCGGATTGCTCTCTACAAAGAAGAGCACAGGAAGCGTGTTAGCAGGAGCGAGACGCACTACGGATTAAGCCTTTAGTGGAAGAACGTCAGAGAGAAGAATTAGTGCAGTCTAGAAATAAAAAAAAAAACACAGGAACTTTAATTAATCAAAACTGCAAAACTTTATTCTATTTGATCTATTCTGTAGTATATAATTTACTATCTCGAAGCTGTAAAAATTAACAATCACAAACATTTGTGATGACATCACAATTTGGGTGGTTACTGACGGACATTAGCTTTTATGCTATGGAGCTCACCTGAAAAGCTGACCTCTTGGGTGGTTCTTCGTCTTTTTTTTCATCGTCGTCTTCCTCATCCTCCTCACTGTCAGTCTCAAATAAGTAATAATCTCCACTTCTAACCACTGGGGGTGAAGTATCACACATTAGGTTAATAGAGTGTCAGCACAGGCTGACACCAGGTGAACACAGGACCGAAAAGCTTTACTGTGACGGTGAAACCACCCAAAAACATTGAACACTAACTCAGTGACACAGAGGAAAGGAAAGTATTCATTTTTTGGTGGAGCCCCTGTCTATTCAGACCTTTATTAATGTTAAATATCACTTTTGAAGTTGATTGAGATCATAATTTTAATTTATCATACTTGTAAAAGAAAACATAATAATGAAAGGATCAAATGCCGAGTAGCAGTGATGTGAGGCACTGTACAGTGAACAAGTGTCACGCTTTTATAGGAAAAGCTTTTTACTGCAATTAAATCACGCAATTAAACCATAACTGTTGTAGGGAAAATGCGCGCTGATGGAAAGCGGGCATGTCACAGGACGACTCGAGCGGGGCTGATCGTGAAGCCTGCGTCTGCGTCCGACGGCTTCAGCACGGCAAGTCCAATTAATTGGCACCGAGAATGGGACAAGGACACCTCAGGAGAGGGGCTGGAGACACAAGACTGCCTTGTACCCTTGAACAGAAAAGCGTAGTGGGATGAGAGGAATGGCTGAGATGACAAAACTGATGGGGAGAACAGAAAAAAACATGAAAAACGTTGTGTGAGAAAATGACAGGCGATGATCTGAAGAGCACTGACTGCACCAGAGAGCCACCAAGAGTAATGGAGCAACTTTAGAGCTGATCCCCAAGGGATGTCTACAGGTGCCGTCCACTCCAGAGCTGTGTGCGGCTCGGAGGGGCGCCACCTTCAATCCCTCCGATGGCTCTAGAGGTGCATATATCTGGCGTGTGATTGGCTCGCCCTGCGCTCTGCTCTGTGAGGCCGTCACAGAGCGAGCTATGGGCCGAGGGCGGCAGCGCTGGGTGTCTGACAGAGCAAGCGTGCAGATGGAGCTCCTGCCTTGTCTAATGAAGTGATTCTCTGCAAGGGGCTCCCAGGACCAAACATCACACAGATCAAACTCAATAGATTGCAGCTGAAGTCCATTCAGACATTATTTCTTTTTTCTTTCCTGCTTAGCAACATACACGCTATTTAAGGTTGCGATTTATGCCCTAATTGTATCTGTGCAAATTCAGCAGAGGAGCAACTCTCTCCCTGGCAGCATGACCCCCCCAGCTAGCGCTAATGCAGAATAATACCTTTGCCTGCAAGCAAACTGGTCCTCATGCACCAATATCAGCCTCAGTAAAACATCCCAACATGCTAAGCAGAGGTGAAACTCTCTCTAACATGATCACTTCCCTCAATTCTTGCATTGTCCTCAATCTCCTCAGGACTTGTATATTTTAGCAGAAACCTTAAATAGAGGTATAAAAGGAATAAAGTTTGAATGAAATCCTTTATTTGTTTTTAGATGTTTGGTCCTGGTATTGTAGGAGCCCAGGACATATGGGAACCCTTAGAGTTCTGGTCAGGGATACAAGGTTCAGTGAAGGACAGGCGGAACCTACTGGAAGCGTGGTCAACCCACGGCCGCCACCACGCCTTTTTTTTGGCCTTGGCTGTTTCTTTGTCTGGTTCTCCTAAAATAAAACGTTTCAAATATTAATGCTGAAACTGCTCCCTTTATATTTCGAATATTCAGAAGTGTAAAAAATGTATGTCTACATAACAACAGTGAAAATGGTACAGAAAGGCAAAGAATCTCATACATTTTTCTTGCACAACAGCAGAAACAAATGTCATTCATTACAACTTTTGCTGATATACTTAATTTGTAAATAATATGAAAATCAGTTAAGAGTGAAAACAATACTGACCTGGATGCCCACAGAGGCGGGTGACCTGCAGGATTAGGCCAAAGGACACCCTCTGCAGACACCCCCAGCACCATTCTCCACATTCACATGCCGCTTCATTCCCGTTTATCTCCGTAATTAATTACTACAGCACAAAAACTAACTACCTCCTCCACCAAAAACACAGCCCTGGAGGCCTGTTTAACTAGAGATAAGCAAGTAAGAGTGAATGTATTTCATAAGGTATGAACTGCCACAGTGACTGGTCGACACCTCACCAGCGGCTTCCTACGCTGACAGCCCACGCGCGGAACACGAGTGCTCTTCCCGGTCCTACCTTCCTCGTCCTCCTCTTGCTCGATCAGCCTCTGCCCCTCGCCTGATTCCTGAGCTATGCTCAGCATCTTCTCCTTGCCCTGCTTAAACTTCTGCTGTCGGGTCTTGATGCGGTCCATTCTGCATTGAGAGAGGGGAGTGGGCTCACCACACACGCATTTGGCTGCTGGGCCACCCCATACAGTAACCGTTTCACACAGTATCTAGATGTTTCTTTCTGTATGGTTCTCACTGTCTCTTGAGCTGGTCCATGGACTTGTTCTCCTCCTCAAGTCTGGCCCTCACTGCTTTCACAATGATGGCCTGGAACAGCTCCGCCCCTCTGAAACAAGGACCGATGATGTTAAGTATCACAGTACACCCACGTAAAGCGCCTTGGGGCAACTCTGTTGTGAAAGGCGCTATATAAATATAAATGGAATTGAGCTGTCACTCACGTGCCACTTGGAGGACTCCTATATACTCGGCCGTGAGAGCGCGGCCAAGTCACTCACCTGCAGGCCAAGATCTGCGAGGAGCGGATGTCGGCCACGACGTGTAGAAAGTAGTAGCTCATAAAGACGCGTCTCTGCAGGAGCAGGAAGGCGAAGCAGATGCTGTCCCAGATGATCCCGGCCTCGTCGCTGGGCAGCTCACAGCTTGGCTCCGGCTTAGCTGCGGACCAAGGGGCAAACGGCTTGTGGTTATGGTGTGTGGCCGGCTCTGAGCGAAGGGAGGTCTCCAGGAGTCCTGGACACGGGAGCAGTCACTCAGCGTCACTCACGCCGCGAGTATCCCTTAATGGTGCAGGCCAGGCTGAAGAGCTGGATTAGCCAGCATCTGTTCTTCACCAGGAAGTCGATGTAGCCGCAGGCAGCTATCTGGGAGACAAACAGCAGCTTTACTCACTCACATTTTGACGGTACATGAAATGTGGGGGAACGACACATGCCACACTACAACAGAGACATTGTTCGTGAAAGACAAACAGCCTCATCTGCATTATTTTCAGACCAGATTAACCCTGGCCACGGTGCAGCGGTCTACATGCAACAGTCTACATGCAACAGTCTACATGCAACAGTCTACATGCATGCCGTTCACGCGTCAGCAGAGTAAAGGTATACAGCAGACATGCATTCCATTCACGCATCTGCAGTGTACAGTAAAGGCATACAGCAGACATGCATGCCATTCACGCATCGCCAGGGTACAGTAAAGGCATACAGCAGACATGCATGCCATTCACGCATCACCAGGGTACATTAAAGGCATACAGCAAACATGCATGCCATTCACGCATCTGCAGAGTAAAGGCATACAGCAGACATGCATGCCATTCACGCGTCTGCAGAGTAAAGGCATACAGTGGGCAGACTGAGCACTACAGCCGTCCATTCAGCAGGGTCAGTGCTGACCACTTACAGACAGGATGTTCTTCATGGTGATCACAAACACGTTGTAGGCGATCAGGAAATCCCAGTAGTGCAGGATCTCTTTAATGGGCTTGAGGAGCAGGTCCCCTCCAAAGAGCAGGAAGTAGAAGCAGGCCACCAGGTAGCCCATGCAGAAGATGCTGATGCGAGTGGTACCCGTAATGAAGATGATGGTGAGGACAAACCAGAAGAGGTAGCTGAACATGATGACCTTCAGCATGTCCAGGTAAGACCTGCAAGTTTAGAGTGGAGCCATTACTGAGATGTGGGTGTGCACTGATTACCTACATGTAGTTATTAGTCATATGATATTAGGGCTGGGAATCGACTTAAAAAAAAATCACTCATTGTACAGATTTCTGTGATTAATTGCATATAATTTTTGAACTCATAATCATAAATATTTATACACTGAGCTCTCAAATTAACAGAAAGGGGAGTATATGGGACACAGCCACAAATTCATTAGTGCAATACATTAATTTTCCCTAAAATTCTGACATTAGTTTAATAAGACACTCAGATTTTACAATTTGTCTGAACTGTTAATTTTGAATCTTTGTGTCATGTTTATTTCAGTAATAAAAGCATTTCAAAAACATGGCATGAATTACTAAGATGAGAAAAAAGCCAAAACAAAAACTGAGCAAAAATATATACATCTTATCATACAAATTGACTGTTTATTGTGAATTACATGCAATACAGTTGAAAGATTTAATAACATTTTATATAGTTTTGTGTTACTGAGTTTTGGCTGCCTATTTAATGAAACAAGCATCAAATCAAAAGGGACAAACTGCATAATTTTAATATAGCCAAAAAGGTAAGTTAATGTCAGTTACTCTTCACAAAAACACTATTTCACCAAAACATTCATTTTTTTGAAGAAAATCTGTAATTCATGAGAATCACCCATATTGTAATATGTGATATAATGGTTGTGATATATTACTTGTGATATAAAGATTATTTACAAAAAAACAGTGCGAGTAAGTAAAGTAAAGTATAAGATGAATTTCAATGCATTCAGAAAGGCTCAATGGACAGATGACAATACAAAAAGAGAAGCCATTGTATTATAAGAAGTGATGTTTTTGAATCACACACTTTGACGATTAATGGCACATGCCACATGTGCATACGATTGCATGTACTCAACAGGCAGATTTACACTATTTAATCCCGACTGTGTGACTGATCTAAAATCTTAAACCTATTTGGCAAATTCTGACAACTACTGAAAGTCTTGTGTGTGTTCCGTAACTGTTTTTTGTTTGCGCTGCCTTCCGTGCTCATTCTGTCCTTCATCAGCTTCATGAACTTCAAGGCAAGGAGTCATCGAGGAAGGGAGTGAGGGATTGTATTGTATTGTATTGTCATCTGTTCATTGAGCGTCTCTGAATACATTGAAGTTCATCTTATATGACTTCCTTGACCTGCAAATGGATCACCAACATCCTGACAAATAGGAAGCACTAGGTAAAGCTGGGAAACTTGCGTCCAGCACACACACTATCAGCACTGGGGCTCACCAAGAATGTGGTGGAGATAGACCCATTCAGGGAGTACCCCTTGTGGCTGGGGACAAGCCCATTCTGGGTGTACTCCGTGTGGTGCAGATAGGGTCATTCAGGGCGTACCCCGTGTGGTGCGGATAGGGTCATTCAGGGCGTACCCCGTGTGGTGCGGATAGGTTCATTCAGGGTGTACCCCTTGTGGTGCGGATAGGGTCATTCAGGGCGTACCCCGTGTGGTGCGGATAGGTTCATTCAGGGTGTACCCCGTGTGGTGCGGATAGGGTCATTCAGGGCGTACCCCGTGTGGTGCGGATAGGGTCATTCAGGGCGTACCCTGTGTGGTGGGAATAGGCCCAGGCTTACTGCAATCCTGCTATGGATTAGCAGATCAGGAAAGTGGATGAATTAATGGATGAGAAGGCCAATAAAATAATTGCCAAGAGATGAACATTACATATTATACATATTATATATGTGTATGTCTCCCTCATTTGTGTATAGGATATCTAAGCTCCAACTATATACTAATAATGAAATTTTAAAGGAAAGTACACCCTTTATAAATATCCTCTGGGTCCGTAATGCATTGGCATCTTTCCATGACGTCACTTGACTGAATCCCACTCAGCATTACAAAAGTCCACATATGTCTTCATTAGGAAAACGTGCCCCATAACCTAGGATTCCCATGGGAATGTGGGAAGAATACGTGCAGCGATTTGTAAGGCCTTCTGGGATGGGCAGTGGATCATTGACGACTACAGAGCTCCCCCCTGTAACCTCCAAAATGCCGCCCCATGTTATAAAGACCCATTATGCCAGCCGGCCTCTTACAGTAAGCACCATGCAGGTATGCAGGTCGTGTAGCACAACAGGCTGCTCTGATGAAAAGCTGCATGTCACACTGTGGCCTTGTGCTGATGGGCCAGAGTGGATGCCTGTCGCTCTTCTTTAAGCCGTATCATATTAGGAAAAATCCCTTTCTATACTTAAAAGCTACTTATTGAATTATGTGAATGAAAATTGCGTCTGTGCAGAAAAATGTGGGCGTGAGATGGACAGAGTGGTTGTGAAGTATAGATTTCCTCCCTCCTGACGGTAATCTGATCTGAGGCACAGAAGGATGGATTAAGGGGGACCGAGCAGAGAAGGTTCCTGTGATGGTTTCCCAACTTGCTGGGTGATGGACAGTGAGATAATAAAAGATGTATCCACTTCACACACCAAAACAGTGGGATGTGTACATAATCAATTAGGCTGGGCAGACTTGGGCCGGGCCCTCGAGTTCGGTGAGCACTGTGGAAACCGGAGGAGATCAAAACCTCCGGTTAAAACAAAGTGCTTAAGAGAGCACTTAGAGACGGAGACATCCAGGACAGATAGACTGCTGTAGAGACCAGCATAGAGAAATCACATCACTACTTCCTGGAAAACATCGAGGGCACCACAAACAGCCCGAAGATCATTTACAAGCATCAGGGCATGGTTTCCTCATCAGCTCACTGATGAGTGAAATTTCCATCCACTGCAATGTCATAACAGATAATCAGATACAAGGTAGGGTGAAAAGCCACTCCTGATCATTCAGGAAATTCGGGAATTGGTGTCATACTGTATTGTATTAGATAATATTAGGCAGTGGTTAATTCTGTCTGTAGCTAATGAATGCTTCCTGTTGTGTTTGATTCATCACACTAAATTCTTAATTACACACTATATGACTGTAATATATTCAGTGTATTTTAGTGAAGGTAACCCGTGATTGGCCTATTTGGCCACTGTGACCACGAACGCCCCCCCGGGTACCATGACCACACACACGCCCCCCTGGGTACCATGCCCACATTCATCCCGCTCAGGTACCGTGACCATGCACGCCCCCCTGGGTACGGAGGTCAGACAGGCAGCGCACCTGCAGTAGATGAAATCAGGGACAGGGTTGTGCAGGCTGAAGGTAGCAGCATCCAGATCCCTGCAGATCTCCACATTATCTCCGGCCATAAGGCGCACAGCGGCCTGGTTCTCCTCCTCAAAGATCTGTCTTTGCAGGGAGGCGCACAGCAGGAGCATGAAATCGTCTGTGTTGGGAGGGAGGGAGGGAGGGAGGGAGAGGGGGAGAGAGAGAAAGCAAGAGAGAGAGAGTTTACATGGACCTGTTGGCATGCTGCACAGCTTCGGAGCAACCCAAAGTTTCACCCGTGGTGGGGTGGAGGGGGGTGTACTCACAAAGGAGAAACATGGGGTTGGGTTTGGTGTGGAAGTCTGGCAGGTAGAGCCACTTGATGATGTCGGAGTTTGTACTTGAATTGGGAAACCTCCATGGATAGTCTGGGGGGCACAGAAGACACCAGATCTGTGGACCTGCAGGGCTCACCTTTACAGGCCGCTAAAGCAGCCAGAGCGCAGGCCTCACCTTTACAGGCCGCTAAAGCAGCCAGAGCGCAGGCCTCACGTTTACGGGCCGCTAAAGCGGCCAGAGCGCAGGCCTCACCTTTACGGGCCGCTAAAGCGGCCAGAGCGCAGGCCTCACCTTTACGGGCCGCTAAAGCGGCCAGAGCGCAGGCTTCACCTTTATGGGCCGCTAAAGCAGCCAGAGCGCAGGCCTCACCTTTACGGGCCGCTAAAGCGGGCAGAGCGCAGGGCTCACCTTTACGGGCCGCTAAAGCGGCCAGAGCGCAGGCCTCACCTTTACGGGCCGCTAAAGCAGCCAGAGCGCAGGCCTCACCTTTTCGGGCCGCTAAAGCGGGCAGAGCGCAGGGCTCACCTTTACAGGCAGCTGGCGGGATCCCCACGCAAATGAAGTACTGCAGCGTCAGCATGCAGGCCAGGAAGCAGCAGTACTTGGGCCAGATCTCCGCGATGGCTTTTCTCCGGCGCCGGTACATGACCGCGATCAAAGCGAAGGCATGGAGCATGGCATAGAAGTCCATCCGCTGCCCCACCACATTGACGGCCAGCAGGAAGCACGTCTGCAACAGACGAGGCGGCAGGGAGGGGGATGTGGAGAGAAAATGTGCAATAAGAGACTCAAGATCTGCCCCATGTTTAATGGAGAAATCAGCGACATCTGGCTTATTAAAAGAAGGTAAACCGCTATGAACACAGTGCTCCGAGGGGTACGGTACCTCCAGGCCAAACTTGTAAAAGAAATAGTTGATGAAGTACTTTGCACAGTTGATAATGCCATCGTCGAGATGTTGCCGCGTTATGTCATGGAAAATAATCCGAGCGACAGGTGCGGGGAGGTTATTTCTCGACCGGTGGTATTGCTGGTGGCGATATATGGTCACTTCTAAAGCCAGGATGGCCAGCATCAAAAAGTTGTCCTGATGAGAGACCAAAGAACCAAGGCAGCTGAGAATATGCCTTGCAGACACATTATTAAGCTGTATATACAAACCGTGACACAGCCATAATATGTCGACGAAAGCGTCACATTAGAGCCATGAGCACAAGTAATGATCAGATCCCTTTCCATGAGGTATGGATGCCTGCACGCAGTGAGCTGCAGTGCTAACACTTCGCACTGCATGTTAGAAACACGAGCTGCCTCTTTCTCACCCTCAAGCAGGCCAGTAGGTCGTCATGCTTCTGCAGGCCCACCCAGTTGGAGGGGTCTATAGAATTCTTGTACATCAGGGAACCATCCAGATACTCCTTATCCGTATAGTTCTCCGGCTGTTTCGAGACAGCGAATACGTAAGTTAATGCCACATACACACTGGCACAGTGACACTCTAGGGCAGATCACTGGACTCCTGTCTCAGTAGAGCACCCTGCACACACCTTTGAGCAATTTATGGAATGTTGTTTGGGGTCGACGAAGGTCAGCTGGTACAGCATTTTGCAGGCAATGACGACGCAGGCCCAGACGGTGCACACGCTGGAGGCTAAAGGTCGGAACTGGCTGTATGGAAGCGCAAAGGCCCAGGATACCAAGAAAACGTAGTTAAACAGGGTCACCTGCAACACAAGGAGGACACCCTCACCCACTGAGCCAGAACCACAACTACAGTAGCAAAACATATCTCCTATCAGGAAACGCGTCCAAATACAAACAGCAGAGTCCCACACAGCAAGACGCATACCTCCTTGATACAGAACAAAATAATGTAGGATGTGATTATCTTGATGATGTGCATCTCTAGCAGCCACCAAATGAAGAGCTGCAGCTTGTGGAAGCCCTCCAGGAACTTGAGGAAGAGCACAGTCAGCCGGTCCACGACCAGGTGCCACTTGTTCTTCACAGGATCTGTATCGAACAGGGAAGCATTTGTTCAATGACTGGGATAATGGCTGCACCCCATGAGGCTTGGGAATTAGGAAAAATCCTTATGTCTTTGTGGAGGCCAATGTGCGCCTCTTCGCCAAAGCTCACGCCCACGGGCATCATGACTATAATCCGAAGGAGTGGTCCCTGCTGTGGGCCGTGCGTACCTGTGCTCTGCCCTGAGGGCGGCTCCTCTGTGGGCCGTGCGTACCTGTGCTCTGGCCCGAGGGCGGCTCCTCTGTGAGTCGTGCGTACCTGTGCTCTGTCCCGAGGGCAGCTCCTCTGTGGGTCGTGCGTACCTGTGCTCTGCCCCGAGGGCGGCTCCTCTGTGGGCCGTGCGTACCTGTGCTCTGCTCCGAGGGCGGCTCCTCTGTGCCGTCACTGCAGTGCTGGCTCTCCTCCTCTTTGAGCTGCTTCTCCTTCAGCTTCTCCACGATCCCATCTGTGAGTGAGTTCCCCTCTGGCTCCCTTGCCTCCGTGCCGAAGGAGGGGCTGATCATTGAAATGTCAGCTAAACTGCCCTCTGGATGAGCCAGTCTGAGAAAAGGTTGGAGTTTCATCAGCCCCATCATCTCCTACAGTCTGATTTACTGTGACAGCCATTCATTTTCTGCTGCTAACCATGGTGGGCTGTGATCAGGGAGCTCCTTACACGTCTCACATTACTTTCACTTCCATGAAAAGAATGTATTTGCATTCCAGATACTAAGGTTTGCAGTATAATGGGACAAATAGCCAGCATACACTTAAACTTGACATCTCTTCCAACAATGGAAGAAAATGGGTCAGAGTTTAAGGTCAGGAAGCATGAAATGGCATGAAAGCTGCCATTTCATGCCTTCATTAAGACTTACTCATTCTGTTGGGTAGGGATTTTTTGCTTGATGCTGTATAAACAGTTTACAGAAAGAAGAGATCAGAGGGAGAATATTTTGAGAGACAGGAATCAGTTTCATAGTGTGAGTATTAAGTGAGTACTCTTATTTAGTGCAGGGGACTTGGAAAGAAGACGTCTGCTTGGGGAAAGTCTATAAATATTTGTTTAAGGAAGACAAACAGGGAAATTAGCATATGTATAGCATGCTTGGAAATGATCAGGCTGGGGGAGAAAAGACCAGGGGGTGCAGAAATATGGAAAGGATTTAGCTTAGGAATGGGTTCTGGGGTGCAGATCTGGAACAGATTTCCGGGAGAAAGTGCAGGAGGGGCAAACACATGTGTGGTGGTTTCCTGGAGGGCAACGAGACCGCAGCCCATCCAAACACAGAGTGCGATTATTTTAACGCGAAAAAGCTGCGACTGAGAGGAGCTGCAGGGTCTCAGGATTCCTCAATAGCCGTGAATGAAGCACAAGTTCAGCTAGAAGAAAGATCCATTCTGATACCTTAAAGGTATCACTATCTACTCAAAAATACACATACGGTTAGTGGGGAGAGCGGGTGGAGGAACAATTACTGATCGAGACATTCACTCTACCAATCGGGAGCAAAAAGCAAGCAAATACCCACCTATTCACGATCAGATAGACACGGCCATTGACTTTGGCATGGCTACATGGGGAGCAAAATGGAACCAGATGGCAGAGGAAATATGAGAGATTAAGGGAAGTTCGACAGAAGGCAAAGACAACATGATGGCAGAAAATGGCTAGAAAACAGGAAAGCAATGAATGGGACAAAATGCTGATGCTACCAAAAGTTGCATGTGATTCCCTGAGGGCTGCAGAATTTATCAGCATTACAAGCATGCTGCACGTCTCCCTATGATGACCTCATCAGGTATGCGTTTCTCCAGAAGGGACTTTCTGCCTTCTTTAACGGACGAGTCACAGTGCCAGGCAAAATGTATGCGGTTCTTCAATGATCTGCCTTCTTTAACGGAGGAGTCACAGTGCCAAGCAAAATGTATGTGGTTCTTCAAGGAACATTACAGAGCAGTACTGTGGGAAACCAAACAGTGGCTCCAGACATGTCAGGGATAAGATGTAGTTAATGGCTTATAGACAGGAAAACAATCACTACTCAACACTGAAAGAGGACTGTGGTTACCTTCTTATCATCGCCATGGTCATAACAAGGGCCTTCCCTACACAAGCTATATGAATGTCTGAATGAAACAAGTTTAATCATAACCAAGCTGTAAATGCAGTTTATAATTCAGCAGCTTCACTCTCTGCAGCTGGTCTGCAGGTGTCACCGTGCTCACGCAGATCACTGACTCTACACTGCATTAAACTGCATTAAACAGAGCCTTGGGAAGACAAACACAGAAGGAAAAATGGGAACAAAGCACCCTGGGAAACAGCCACAAATACCAAAGACGTCCATCTGCCAAAAAACCTGAACGATATCACTCCAGCATGACTGACAGGAAAACAAAACTTTATCAGTGCCAAGCAATCCACACTGGCAACAGAGCCAGTGTCAGGCGGTAAGTTTGGGGGGCCGGGCAGCCTGTCCGTGAAGCACTCACCTGTAAACAGTGCTCTCCTGCTTGGCCACCACAGCCTTCAGGTCAGTGAGCTGCAGGAAGCGATCGTGGAAGTAGTGCAGGTGTAGGATGCACACCAGGAGGAAGCAGGTGGGGATGAAGATCCGCGTGAAGAGTTCTCGCACGGAGAACATCTCCAGGCCGAAGCCCTTCAGTCTGTGGCCGGAAGTAGGAGAGGGGAGTGGAGGGCCAAACGTTACTCAACCTGATCTCCTTCCACAACTCTTTCCCTTTTAGAATTTTAGGCTGACACAGGATAGCATTTTATACTCATGCTTAAATCCTGCCATCAGCTGCTGGTGTGTGACTCACTTTTTCTCATCCAATCCAGTCATATTTGACCAAATTGTGGGAGAGTTTTCAAACTGGTAGGTATAGACCAGAATGAGAACTAGCATTGTATAAACCACCACAGACATCCAGAAGTACTTCAGGATTCTTCTCCACCATTCATAGTGAACCTGGGAACAGACGCAAAGTGTGTGATCAGATCAACAAGTGGACAGCACTAAATACAAGTGTAAGCGACCACCAAGACTCATTGTGGTCCGATCACTCAAACCACTTGCTGAGGCGGTCTGGGAGGCATTTGACCACATATCTTTTGCAGTTTAAATGCTAATTCGTGCTACTGCACCCCCTACGAAAAAGTGGCGTAGGCAGAGAAGAAATCTGAGCAGCGCCAGTGAGCTGCCTGCCTTGCAGACACGACAGACATGGGTGTGAACAGAAAGGCATCTCGGCTCTCCGCGAATCCAATCGCGGAAGATGCATTTTAAAATGAAGTGCAAGAAGGGCCAAAATGTAAAACAATCATTAAACAAAACGCTTCAGTCTGGTCATACACCACCTATGCGTTCAATCAAGGCATTCTGATGATGGCGGGTGTCATTAGCCAAGGAGCGTACCTGGTAGAGGGCGACACAGAAGAGGAGGAGCATCATGTAGATGATCTTATACAAGACGATGCGGCCCTCAAAGCTGACGAAGAAGAACATGCCCCCGCAGATGTAGATCCAGTATTTGACAAACATGTTCATGACCATGTTGCCGAGGACCTGCATGATCTCCTCGTTACCATCTCCTTCATCCTCCTCTATAAGAAATGGAACATTTTTCAAAGTTTTGAAGGAGATTCTTAACGATGGGTGTCCAGTTACATGCTCACCTCTGCCACACGAAGCTCAAACCAAGTCTGACAGCAGCCATCTATGGCTGAAGCACTGAGAAGACAGAGCAAAGCCTGGGGCAGCCGAGCCACAGGTGCTGCAATGTCTCCTTAGAATAACAGAAATTGGAGTTTCTCCAAACCCCGGGATCCAGGGGTCTTTTTCGTAGCCACAGCCCCATGCACCTTCCTCCACTGAAGGTCGGCACTGCGTTTCCCCAATGGCGGCTTGCACAGAGCCCTTCAGTTGCCCCCGGGGGAGGAGCCTGCCTCAAACAAACTCAACCACTTTGACTTCTGCAATCTGACCGACAATGCAAGCGGTAGGTTGTATATGGAGCTGGTACTGAGGGAGATCTGTGTGTCGTTAGCATACAGGTAGAAATTTAGGTTAAAGAGGTGAATGATCTGGCCTAGAGAGAGAATGCAAAGTGATGAAGGAGCAGTGGCCCCAGGACAGAGCCCTGTGGGATGCCACATGTGATAACTGATGTGTCTGATTTATGGCCTGATAGGGTAATGAAATGTCTTCTGTCAGTGAGATGAGAAGCAAACTAGTCGAGCCGTGCGCCACTATCTCCTACATTGCGGAGTCTTTGAATCAAAATGGTCTGTGAGACTTTGCCAACGGCCGCTGAATCAAGCATAAATAGGCGGTTTACGGCACCAGTGCCAGTTGCAATAAACAGATCGCTTAAAACTTTAACTAAAGCTGTTTAGCTGAAACCAGGATGAAGTGGTTCAAGGAGGCTATTATTTTCAAGATAGGCAAGAAGCTGGGAGTAGACTATATGTTCCATTGTTTGTGAATAGAAAGGAAGATTTGAAATTGGGTGGTAGTTAGCAAGTTTAGTTGGGTCAAGGCCAGGTTTTTTAAGGACGGGCGTGACAGCTAATCTGAAAATAGTAGGAACCGGGCTTTAGGCTAGGGATAGATTGAAGAAGATGGCGAATAGGGGATCAAGCTCTAGGCGACATTTCTTAGAGATGTAGGAAGAAGGTCAAGTGTACAAGTGGCAGAATTTGTAGCACTGAATATGTCACAAAAGAAAGAAATATAGACAGAGGAATAGCTATGAAACCTTCTTCGATGCCTTTGAGAGGTCTGGCAATACTGGGGTTTGAAAAGACTAAGGAGCCCCAACGTCCTCCCCCTGATTCTCCACTGCAGTGCTCAGGGACAAAGATGGAAATACCAGCTTGGCACCTGCCTGGTTTTCCATAGACACGATACCTAATGTGTCCCTGAAGAATCCTGGAAGTGCATTCACTATGTCCACCAACAGTGTTTCCAATAGACAAATGGATTTAATGCCAGTGTGTTGACTAAGCATGTCAGCATCTTCCACCTGCCCCCTGCCCTCAGCCTGGACAGTTTTGATATCCCAGCACCTGAAAGCAATATCAGCACTTGACTGAATCTCATCCTGCACCATATATTCTTCCTCAATAGCGCTGTACAGATGAGAACTCTCTTGGCCTATCTTCAGGAAAGCAGTCCATGTTCAAAAAACTGACTGATAAAAGGGTGTGGTCCCAGACAGGTCCACCCCATTCAGGTAGAGAAGAAACAGATGTTTCTGGTATCCCGATCCAGATATTTGTTAGAAGAAAGCTGCAGGTCCAATCCAGAACCAGGCTTTCTGGAAGAACAGATCAGACATTGCAGAGTCTGTAATCAAAGAGCCACGACATGGCTGTGGAGGTCATCCAGCCCTTGTCCACCTTCTGACACGGGTCTGTAGAGAACGGAAGGCCGGGTCTAGGGGCATCCTTCCCAGAAAAAGTTCAGCCTCTCCTGTATCGCATTGACAAAGCCCCCATTGAAGCTACAAGTCCCTAATGCGCCAATAAAAATCTTTACCATGTTGAAACGCCAATATGGAGAATACTGAGGCTGACTCAGAAGCGAGAAATCTACTGTCACCAAGAGACAAAAGTCAGAAAATCTGAGGGGCAATAAAACATCATCCAGTTACCATATGTCCCATTAACATGCACCCTATCCAGTCTGGTTGCCACCTCTCTACCCTCAGCTACCTTGAGCCACATATACTGTATCGCTGGTACTGTAGGTGGAGTTTCCTCCAAACATCAGGGAGATCATTTTCTCCAGTCAACAGAAAAAGACAGGAAGCAGAAGACGGGTGAGGCTGCCCTTCGCAGCCAGAGTGCTGTCACCTACACAGAGCAAGTTGGGGGAGGCGTAAAGAGAAACCCCCCACGAGGAACAATCAGAGGGAGATGGGGAGAGCGGGAGACAGAGAAAGGAAGTGGTTCTGGTGGTTTTATGAATGTAAACCCAGCATATCATCAGCAGAATATAGTATAGAATGTCTTTCTTATTTCATGTTTCATATATTTAATGAAATCAGACAGGGAGTAATAAATGAACATGCAATTAACTTATACTAATACATTCACTTCAGGATACAGAAACAGCTTACATGAAACTTGGCAATTTAAAATTGCAAGTACCTTGAAATAAGTCAAAATATATGGGCATAATTTTTGTTAAGTATGCCTCTGACATTCATTTGAAGTTGTCAAGTGCTATAAACACACAAATCTGGTTGCATATTAAGTAAGGAATAATTGACGACGGGCCGTTGAATTATTAGAAAAATAATGCACACCCGAGGTGGTCAT
>JAODKF010000100.1:336410-347032 GCA_026779585.1 Mormyrus proboscirostris
ACCTACACCCATGGAGATACCTGGGCACGTGGCACAGCCCGGGGCATCTACCTACACCCATGGAGATACCTGGGCACGTGGCACAGCCCGGGGCATCTACCTACACCCATGGAGATACCTGGGCACATGACACAGCCCGGGGCATCTACCTACACCCATGGAGATACCTGGGCACGTGGCACAGCCCGGGGCATCTACCTACAGCCATGCAGCGACCTGGCCACATGGAACAGCCCAGTGTATCTTTCTTCATCCATGAATGAAGCTTTTGTTCAGGCAGGGGAAAGCACGTTCAGCTCCAGGGGCATTCAGGTCAGACAGAGTGCCTCACAGGAAGGGCCCCCACTCACACTCACCCAGCTTCTGGAAATCAATCAAGTGTTTGGTCAAGTCAGTGTTTGGTTTCTGTGCTGAAAATGATAGTCAGAAATCTAAAACTGTTAAAAACCAACGCTAAAATGTAGACAGAGATCAGTGAGAGGTGCCTACAGAATATGTTTAACTGTGACAGAGCATAACGGGCCAGAAAGAATCCCCAAACACACACACGCACACACACACATACACACACACACAGACTCAAGCACACACAATACCAGGCACTGACACAGGTAACCTAATCTATTATTCTTCTGTGGCCTGTTTGCACATGAACAGGCCAGTTAAAACTTGCTAGCAGGTCAGTCTTTAGCTACCCGGGGGCAGCCCCCACCCCCCCTTCCTGACACAGGCCTGACCGTTAACCCTTACATGGTCATACCTTGTCCACACGGGTATTTTTTAAAACAGTGTTTTTCCTCCTCCGTTTAAAAAAAAAATCCCCGTCCACACGAACATTGTCTTCTAAAATATTTCCATCACCATGAAACTGCTAAAATGTGCTGTAATGAGCATGCCAGACCAACAGGCGGCATTATAACTCTAAACTGTACTGCCATGTTAGCCAATCAGAAGCCTAATTGCCAGTCCTGTTAAATTGAAAACCATGGCGCACATTCCGACGCCTGTGTTGATCAATATAATGCGAGAGTGACTCAACATTTATCTGTACACATGTAAGAAGTCCTGCCAGCAAGGTTAGCACAAGCACTATTTCGGCTAAGTCCGCCATTGCGCAAACTCACCTAATGTATACAGCAAACAGCGCACGCTCTGACGATAAACAAAGTGGACAACGCTGCACAATGTGACGTTTCGAGCCAAAAACTCTGTCTACATGTTGACGCTGAAAACAGAGTTTCTTAAAATCTTCACCCTGGATGGAGTTTTGCAAAAGCTGTTTTCAGTGACCTAAGACGCCATTTACGTTAAAAGCCAAGACGTATAGAAAAAGGTACATTTTAAAAAATACCCATGTACATGTGGACAAGGCATCAGAGACCATGTGATTGTCTCATACGAATTTACCAGGTTAGTCAAACTAACAGCTCCAAAGGACAAGAGATCCTCAAAGAGAGACATAATTCATTTGCAGGAGTGTGCAGATAACAGAGGTACTGGAATGTAGACACATAAGTAATAAACTAATAAGTAAAATAATCTAGTAACATTTTCTTCTATATTTTTTATCTTTTATCGTTTATTTTTAAGAAGTTTAAGAAGTTTCAAGAACTGCAAAGGCTAGTACAGGACCCTTACAGGACCAAGCCATCAGTGCACTGAACACACACATACAACACACACCACCTCCCCACAAGGACAATGTGAATCATTTTTATAATACTACACTATAGTATACTATATACTACAATACAATACTTAACACTGTGTTATTGCATTATTATTTTATCACTTATTGTATCATTAATAATAATAACCAGAAGATATATTTACAAAAACAATAAGAATGACTTGATAATGTGCAGATCATTACTGAAGTATCGTATGCAAACTCTCAGCAACATAAATGACAAATTATACACCAAATAGGCCCACAAAAAGCTATGTCCCAAAAATGTTTATTCCTTCGATTAAACCATTTTAAAAAACAAGCAATATTTTCTTCTAGTAAGGCACATTTTGGAGTTATTTTTTAAATCATCTTATCAATGGTTTGATATTTATTTTCTGTAGCTAAAAATTGAGCACCATGATCAAAATTTCATCCTTTTGATAATTGGTCTATTTCAATATTTTTTAGGCCTTGCCATTTTAATTTTAGACATTATAAACATATTTTAAGCCTTTTAAGACTTTGACTTACTGACGTTTTTCTAGTAACAAGTGACTACTTTTAATAGGGGTTATAATTTTCTGGTTAAGTCTTTACATAAACTTAAGTAGGCTATAATATTTACATACTTTCACCTCTAATTATCCACACATTTAATGTCAGCCAAACAATTCTTGTACTTTCACTCAAGTGATATTTTAATGAGTGACTTTCAGCAGCTTTCCTAGGAAGGTATAGTAAATTCAGGTGCCATCAGTAATCATTCCCCAAATTACTGCGGCCTCCAGATTATCCAGATTGGCCTACTGCCTCACAGGAAGGCCGTGCAGCAGTCAGTACATAATTTGCGATTTATGATTTTAATAACATAAAAACACAGGACATGCCGTCAAGGCTAACGATTTCAGAGAGTATAATGTTTCATTTCCTTTTAACTGCGTTCTTTTCTTTCTCTGCTCCCCGTTCTCTCCAGCTAACCGCACTCATTATCCCGACTCCGCGCGTCTGTCAGTGCCCAGCGCCGCTGTTTGCCGCCGGCATCAGCTTGCGCCTCCGATCCGCTGCAACTGTTTAGTCTGCTTGGCGTCACCTGTTTGCTCTGTAGCAGCGGTAACTGTATTAAAAACACACACAGAAACACAATAACTGGAGCAGTGACGAGGAAGCCGGAAAGGAGTCGTGTAAAAAAAAAAAAAAGACGCCATTGTTCCGCAGATCAACGCCGCGGCAGCTGCTGAAGGTAGCGTGGTGTGTTTTAAAAGCCCACTATAAAGCGCTTGCAAGTGTTCACACAGCTCCTATTCTTTGGCATTTCAGCTCTCATAAATAACACAGGCACAGCCCAGAGCGACGGGCGCCGCAGATCCAGGTGTAGATGCGCCGAGCCAAACGCACCGGGGAGCCAGCCGACCTGTACGATGTGGCCGCTCTCTTAGGGCTGCTGGGGGTGTCGCTGGTCCTCCTGCCAGTCAGAGAGAGCTCTATGCTTTGCTTTAACTTCAAGCAAAATGGAGATACTTTCCCAAACTTTTAAAAGCCGTTCTAACATGAAATTTTACTTACTGATAAACGCAGAACCTGTTTAAGAGATGCAGTAAAAAGTCGATAGTAGTTCCCAGGCTCACACTGGCTAAAATGTAGCTACCCTACATTTTAGTATTTTAGTTATACACCTAATCGAATATATAATAGTCTAATTTAATTAGCTTAAATTAACTTTACTGTTAAGACAAAAAAGTAAGACTATACTAAAAGTGGTGAACTATTTAAGGAATACCACAACCTTTAATGTAACAATCAGTCTCACAAGTGACATTTATGATTTTAGAAAACATATAAAACATGACACTCCAGAGGAGGAGGTGTGCTGCGTAAGCCACCCAGCACATTCACAGCTCCATGAGCAAAGACGTGGACTGGGTCAAACCCACAGAACTATTCCCAGACAAACCAGGGTTGGGTGATGCCATCATTCGGCTAAAGTCTAGACAGAATGAAATAGCACAACACTGTAAAGTAAATGGACAGACTTGCCACATCTGGTCCTGACTCTGCAAAACTGGCCAGCCCAGAAAAATCTATGAAACCTAGAAAATGATTTATCATACACCTATACAATACAGCCTAATTTAATCATCGCAGCAACTGAATCAGATGACAGCAGAATAAAATTTAGCCTGCAGTATGCACAGGTAGCCCCCATATCGGCTGAGGGAGGAGTGTGAAATGTCGCCTGCAGTATGCACAGGTAGCCCCCATGTCGGCTGCAGTATGCACAGGTAGCCCCCATGTCGGCTGCAGTATGCACAGGTAGCCCCCATGTCGGCTGAGGGGGGGTGTGAAATGTCGGCTGCAGTATGCACAGGTAGCCCCCATGTCGGCTGAGGGGGGGTGTGAAATGTCGCCTGCAGTATGCATAGACTGCACTGCTGCTGCTGCTTCGCTTTAAATGAGGTGAAAATTATACTTTTGGTTGAGGCCTCAGAGCTCAGTTTGGATGTTGGTTATGGTCCTATGGAGACGCCCTCGGATCAAAAAGAAGGAGCCTGTGAGACGTTTGAGAAACCGCATGGTAAAAAAATTACGAAGTGCTGGAAAGTGAATTATATTGGCTGTGCTTCCAAAAAACCAGCTGGGAATGAGGGGTGATTTACTGACACCCAGGGCCAAAGGGGGATGTACCTACACCCGGGTGAGAGGGGCGATGTACCTACACCCGGGCCAGAGGGGCGATGTACCTACACCCGGGTGAGAGGGGCGATGTACCTACACCTGGGCCAGAGGGGCGATGTACCTACACCCGGGTGAGAGGGGTGATGTACCTACACCCAGGGCCAGAGGGGTGATTTACCTACACCCGGGCCAGTGGGGCGATGTACCTACACCCAGGGCCAGTGGGGCGATGTACCTACACCCAGGGCCAGTGGGGCGATGTACCTACACCCAGGGCCAGAGGGGCGATGTACCTACACCAAGGGCCAGCGGGGTGATTTACCTACACCCAGGGCCAGAGGGGTGATTTACCTACACCAAGGGCCAAAGGGGTGATGTACCCCTGTGTCCTGTGCCTCCTGCCTGGGCTCCTCCATCCTGTACCCTGTGCCTCCTGCTTGGTCTCCCCCACCCTGTACCCTGTGCCTCCAGCCTGGGCTCCCCTGTCCTGTGCCCTGTACCTCCTGTTGAGGGCTGTGTTACAACAATCCCTGACTATGGGGTAATTTGTAACATTTCACTCAATGTGTTTGAAGCTAAACCGTTCATTGTCTGTTTGTGATACGGAGATTAAATTTGTGGCGTTTAATACAGATGCATGTAGGTGCGATTCTCTAAAAGGGCACCAAGATACAGGTAAAAATGTAAAAACCCATCTACAGTCCCCATACTTGCCTTCATTAATCCCATAGCCCATCATAGGCGCAGAATTCCCACGTGAAGTACGACAGTAAAATCTCCACAGTTTCTGTTTGGCTCAGACGCAGGATTATCTTTTAATGGCTGTAATCTGTAAATACCACAGTTTACAGAGTGTGGATAATCCACTTTAACTACACTTAGGCCCACTGCCCCCCTGAACCACAAAACCACATTCACTTCGATTTCACTAAGGTACGCGATCATTACGCAGCACCTGCAAATTATTATTCATTTTTGGTTACTGGAGGATTATCCGATTACTGTGTTCTACTCTCTGCAAACAGCATGAAATATTTAGCGTGCTTTCGGGATACCGGGAAGACAATTCTTCACCATCACAACCACATTATCAATGCATGAAGTTAAAACCACTTTGCCTGAATTAATGGAGATGGCTGAAGGAGGAGGTCAGGGCTGTGGACTCACACCGTCAGTGGATGCATTACCCTCCCTCCACTACTTCCACTGGCTACCTGATGTGGGCGCCACTGAGACAGCAAGTGGACCCATTAGAAACGGTGTTAATCTGTCCAACAAAGGTCTCTTTAGAATCTTTATATAGCTAGTGGGCTTCCTGTTGCGCGAGACTCAGGCCTGCTTCAGTTTCCAGCATAATATCCGCATTTCATTGTAACTTACATTTTATTTTTAGTTATTTATGAGGCTAATGTTTGAAATATAGACATCCTAATTGAAAAAAGACATTTAAAATTGGTACAGGGCATTGACAATGTCATATTGATGATCTTTTCTTAACTCCTAGTTCATTAGACATCTCCATATAGCCATAACTGGCGTTTCCACACATTTTAACGCACACATACGGATCTCCAGTATACTTCCATTAAGCTTAATCTATAAAATGCTTTTTTCTATTGATTTCAACTTCACCTCTATAGCCCTAAGATTTTGCATTCCGACAGCTATATATGAGGTCTTTCTCACAGATGATTCTTGGCACAATCCTTTGCATACCATCACTTTTTAAGCAGGATAACACTGTCAGATCCTTGCCCGGTTAAAATTAGACACCCCTTGACACAAATGGCACACGTTAACACGGTGAATCTGCACTACGGTGAAGGGAAGGAGAGTGCATCTGTCGATTTTAGGCCCAAACAGGGGGCATCAGGCCCCTTACCTTTGTCTGAGCCCCTTGAAAAAATCCTAGGCGTGAAATGCTAGGACAGCCCCTGACATCAGCCCCTCTGCGCATTACACTCCTATGAGGCCTTGGCTAGCTGGAAAATATGCCTCAGCTCTTTGGTAAACAGGATACAGAGGGAAGGATAAAACAAGGAAAACTTTCCAAATGACACCAAGCTGAACCGCGTCGCGCCACTGGACAGTTGCGGGGTTTGAGATACAGTGTCTGGGCACCAGCTTTGTAGGTTAACAAAATTGTGCTTAACAAATGCATAGATAAGATGTTTGGTACGGACAATAGTACCGCGTTGAGCAGGGGTTCAGGTTGATTTGGTTCTTATAAACTTAGAAACCAAAGCTGTGCGCTTCATGAATAAGCATTAACTGAGAATCTATGGCAGACTCTGACTTTGACACTGGGGGACCTTCATAATATCTTAATAACGAAAACAAATCTATACCTATAGGGTACCAACAAACCGCTGAAATAAAGGTGCAAAGTGACAGCGTAATGTTAGTTTCACCAGTGAATTGCACGGTGGTGCAGTGGTGAGCAGTCGCCTCACACCTCTGGGACCTGGGATTCATGTGTGCGGAGTTTGCATATTCTCCCCGTGTCATCATGGGCTTTCCCTCAGGGACCTTGCTGCCCCCCCAGTCCAAAAACATGCTACAGCTAATTGAAGTTACCAAATTGCCTGTAGATGTGAGTGACTGGTGTGTGAGTGACTGATGTGTGAATGTGCCCTGTGATTGGTTGGCACCCCATCCTAGGCTGTTCCATGCCATGAGCCCCCCAACCCTGAACAGGATATGCGGTTTCAGAAAATGGATGGATGGACTCGGGCGACGGGGGGCTGTGTCACAAACTCCGTCGATGCCAATGCTCCCCTATGCCCTGTAGAGATGGTACTGACTAGATATAGCGGCTGCGTTTTATTTGTGCATTACAGAAGTGCAATGCTCTATTTTAGTAAGCTATGTGTATGCTATGTGATCAGTGTAACAAATAAGAAAAAATGACGTGAACATCAGCTTTCTTGGAAAAGGACAAGGATGATGGAGTCAATACTATATAAGCTCTTTCCAAAAGCCTTTGATTACCGCTGGATATTCTTTCAAAGGAAAACGTTCGAACAGAGTATTAAGAATTTATGATTGTGCAAACCGCAAGCTTTTACAATACAACAGCACACACGCAAATTTACACACAGAGAAGGTACAAAGTATAAACTGTGTTGTTAAAACTGTATTATGGTATTTAACGAATGACTTCTGATAAATGTGTGTGAGAGTGGTGAGTGTCCCCTGCCATGCGTTGGCGCCCCATCCTGGGTTGTTCCCTGCTTTGCGTTTGTAATATTCTGTATTGGCTCCGAACCCCCGCGACCCTGGATATGCACACGGGTACAGACAATGGGATTTATGATAAAAGCTACTGTTTTTTTTACTAAATTTTACTAAATTCAGATTTAACCTGTGGGTCTGTTACGTGAGTCTGATAACGTTTTACCGCAGCCGTGCGTGCACAACACTGGGGGAGATTGAGGAGCTCGCGCATCCTGACGACAGACGCCCCCGGGCCGTTTCGGGAGGCGGCACGCTAGGCCTGAACTTAGTGTGTGTCATCGAACTGTCCGTCCGCAATACTCCCAACCTCAACACACACACGCGCGCGCTCGCGCAAGTCCTCAAGGCCCTACCTAAGTCTTGCATGAAAGCCTGTTCGAGACTTGCTCATTTAAACGAAATAATTTAGTTTTCTGAATATATTTGTCGATGCACATTAATAGATATACTGAAAAAATAACCTAGATAAATTACAAAAAATGCATAAAAACGCACGACATAAGCTAGTATCACGTAGGATTAATGAAATACTTCTCGGTATGTTTGATTCTCATCTACGTTTTTATTGGTCCTGATATTTTAGCTGAGCGATTTGTTACGTTTTAGTCCAACCTGTCTGCACAGCCTCCTGGAAAAGTAGGTGTTCGTCCTTACGCACTGCGACCGTCGGGGTAAAACGAACCCGTCACAGGATAAAATAATATTCCCCTCTATTGCCTCCCCAGGAAAGAGGTGATTTCCCTGAAAAGCGCTTGTGATTTAAAAGCTTGCAGATATCTCCCGTTTACACAGCTTCAGTAGCTGAACATTCAACGCAATTCGTGAAAAAGAGCGCTTTGAGCATCACTGCAAAATAAAGTCATCAAGCAATTTCACAGCATAATAAAACACACATATAATGTGTTTTCATGAATGTAATGTACTTGATATTTTCGGTGTAGGCTTCAGACTCATTTAGTAGGCTACATTAACATACTTCTATAGTTTGTGTCGCATTAAATGCTCCATTATATAGGTGTTTCAATGTTTACTTCGTGTTATGTGTTATGAAAGATTTTCGGTAAACTGCCGAGTTTTCCGTAATTCAGGTGCATTTATGCACTAAACTAAAACTTTCCAAAACGTGCCCTGTTCAACTGAAGTAGATGAATACAACGTATTGACAACATTAGGCTGCATACATACCTGATTAAGAAAACAATATCTACAATATAACGATAGGCTGCTAACAACCTTAACACACACCGCAAATAAAAACGAGTATAGGAACTAACATCGGACACCTTACTGCTGTAGTTTACGTTTTTAATCCTCTGTTCTATTAAACCTGTATTATATACTATACATAGGATAACGTCCGTTATTTCACACAAGTCTGCGGCGCATATTAAATGCTCTTGCTATAAATGTATAAAATATTTCAGCTTTCCAGAGAATTAGCCTGCATTTACAGACACATTCCGACTGACTTGCATTTTTTCTGAAATTTACACTCGCCTTAAATGTTAGAATAATAACGTGCCCTTTTCCAAAAGCAACATCAGCAAATGTATTATTATTATTATTATTATAATAATAATAATAACAATTATTATTATTATTAGAGATGCCGTGTATCTGGAAATTACTGTGACATGTTTTAGTTACCTGGACTGTGCAACTTACCTGCTGCTAGACATACTGGCAGAAGTAGTCTGAAGATCAATCCACACACGACTTCAGAAGCCATTGTTGGTCACTTCTTCGAGAAGAGTGAACAGATAACAAAGTCCCACACGATTCACTTAAAAAAGCAAAAGCTCTGTCAAGTCCATCCTTTTCCAAAATCCAGGTAGGAGGACATTATCCGACTTGGTCAAGCTTTGCACCCGTTTTCACAGAATCACGCCGATGCTCCAGAATGACCGACAGACCATAGCGGTCACCCTGCGCCGTCTCCCCTAGTTTCTACCATCCATATCATATCACGAAATCTGCATTTCTTATGGAAACACCGTAAGACACACGTCTCCGTCACTTCAGGGCATCTGTGGACGCGCTGCTGTTCTCCACACGCTCTCCCACTTTCCCACTCATACGTAAGGCGTGTGTTGATAGACAAACTCCTTGGGATGTCGAAGTAACTGTCTGTCCACAAAGCCCAGGATTGTCTGTATTGGCGGAGTTTCTACATCACCCGGCGGTCTGTGACTCGCCTCTCGTCCGGTCCCACAGCTGGTAACATCTGTTTTGAAACTATGCCTGATGTGAATGTACTTCTGCTCAATGAGCAGTAACTGACAGCTGACATGACCACTGAGGAGGCAACTAGAAGGTGGGGGGCGAGCGAAATGACCCAAAGGGGGCGGCCGGGGGTGGGATCCCAGAGAGCAGCGCTCCTCCCCGGCGTGTGTGGCGGTGTGACAGCCCAGCTTGGGGCGGCAAGCGCCACTGAAGTAATAACAGTGCAGAAAGCATTTGCGATTTGACATTTTTACTGATCGATTATTGGACTGTTATGAATCACTAAATAATATATAACTTTATAAAATCCTTAGCGCAGAGACGCGAGATTTCTATTATGAGTACTGACACTGCTCAGCAAACCTCGGATGGTTTATAATTATAGTTTTTACAGGAAACTTGGTAGCTTCTACAGAAAAATGTGTGCTACAGTGACATCTATTGTCGCGTGCAAACATTTTAGAAAAGTAGGCCTACATGTAGGGCGTCAACAAGGCCGTGCAAATATCCCGATATTTTTACTACTGTATATGTTTTCGCTGACAGCATATTTTAATTTATTAATGAAAACGCGTAACGAACAGAGGACACCAGGCATTGTATGCTACTAAAATAGTTTATTCTACATGCCATAATTTGAGTCCTTAGTTCTTCATGGTTCAAACTCGCGGTTATATGAGTACATGATGTGGCCGTCGAAGCCTAAGCGGCGCCCCCGGAAACTGCACCGCCCGGGGAAGGGAAAGCATGCCGACTGGGGACCGCGCCTCCTGAGAAGACGCAGCCCTAGGTATTTGCCCTCACCAGGATGTACCAC
>JAODKF010000100.1:370938-382743 GCA_026779585.1 Mormyrus proboscirostris
GGACATTATCAGTTATAACAATGAAAGGCACTGGATGTGTTCATTCAAGAGTATATGTGTCATGGCCCCAGAGCCCCGCAAACGCTCGCCGCGTGTGCACCTTCACACATTAACTGTGCAGACATATGTATACGGCGAAGCACACACACATATCTAAACATGTCTAAATTGTACATATATATTTATATAGATCTATAAATTTACATGTACATACATTTATAAAAAGCACAGACGTACAGCCACAAGCGCACACGCTCAGGCTGTGAGTACACGCACGTTTATGTACACCGCGCTCACGCACACGCTCACGCTCGCTAGCACACGCGTGAACACATCAGACGTACTTCATATCGAAAAGGTTGGTTCCTATTAAAACAACACCAGGTTGCAATTTGGACACTTCAATGGATTCCAATGTTTTTAAAGCTGAGAATAAAAAATAATATTATTATTAATAATAATAATAAAGGAAAACAAATGAGAAAGGCATGTCACTGCAATGTCTGCTCATCACCGTAGGTAAGTGGTTCATTTGCATAATGTGTACAGGATCCCCCTCAAGTTTTATAGTAAAGAGCATTTCCTTTGTTATATAAACCAGAAAAAACGAAAGTCTACAGAAAGTCCCCAGCGACAGGCTCTCCTGCTGACAGGGCTGACATCAAGCTGTACAGGGCGGTCAAAAACATACATCTGAGCTCATATTACAGGTACAGCCATTATCAAGGCACAAAGATCATCTACCAGGAGATTCTCTTCAATAAAGTTGTACAAAATAATATTACATTTTACAGTCTGTACAAGATAAACCAACCTTGCACAGTCTGTACAAGATAATAAAACAAAAAATATAATATATATATTTATATTTATGTATAGGACTATTGTCCAAGATGATCTAAGCTAATGGGATCGTCTGTGGACAGGTCAGGTGAGAGTGGTGATTTGTGGGAGGGACAGACAGCCTCGCTGCTCTAAGGCGTGAGGTGGGACTCAGACACCCAGCCCTGCATGGCCCCTTTCCAGAGGAGGTCAGGATGCCATGGTCCGCCTGCAACTCAGAACGTCACAAACCGCGATAAATATCGTGTTGCTACATCGTGTCTGTGTGCGGGAGCCTCTGTGTGTCCGTCTGTGTGCGGGAGCCTCTGTGTGTCCGTCTGTGTGCGGGAGCCTCTGTGTGTCCGTCTGTTTGTGCGGGCGGGTGCCTCTGTCTGTGTGCGGGTGCGTGTCCGTCCGTGTGCGGGTGCGTGTCCGTCCGTGTGCGGGTGCGTGTCCGTCCGTGTGCGGGTGCGTGTCCGTCCATGTGCGGGTCCCTCTGTGTGTCTCTGTCTCTGTGTGCGGGTCCCTCTGTGTGTCTCTGTCTCTGTGTGCGGGTCCCTCTGTGTGTCTCTGTCTCTGTGTGTCTCTGTCTCTGTGTGCGGGTCCCTCTGTGTGCGGGTCCCTCTGTGTGCGGGTCCCTCTGTGTGCGGGTCCCTCTGTGTGTGTCTGTGTGCGGGTCCCTCTGTGTGCGGGTCCCTCTGTGTGTCTCTGTGTGCGGGTCCCTCTGTGTGTACGCATCCTCAAAGTTAAGTCACCTGATGCAAAGTGGATCTCCCTCCACTACCCCCCTGCATCAAGTACTCTTCAGTGTTGAAAAGAGGAGAAGCAGAGAGCCTGCTGAGGGATTTGGCGCCCCAACATGGAAGCTGGCAGGTGACACTGTCACAGGCGGGGCTCCAGTGGGGG
This sequence comes from Mormyrus proboscirostris, assembly GCA_026779585.1. NCBI lineage: Eukaryota > Metazoa > Chordata > Actinopteri > Osteoglossiformes > Mormyridae > Mormyrus > Mormyrus proboscirostris. Next base: position 372,667 of record JAODKF010000100.1, read on the forward strand.
ATCCTCAAGCACACCCCAGCACTGGCCAGAGCGGCTCGTCCGGGTACATCGACATCACAGCCCCACGACAAAACCCTCCCCCTAAATGAACAAAAAAGAGGTAGCCAGAGGCTCAGTGGAATGACGACACCGAACAAGGTGCTGGGGAGGAAAAAAAACGACAGCATCGCGCCCCCAAGCACTCCTCACCTCGATAAAACGGGGACAAGGATAGGGTGGGGGTCGGAGAGAAAAGGAGGTGGAAAAACAAGCAAGCCCAATGGACAAGAGAGCATGAGGAGGTGCATGAGGAGCATGAGGAGGAGCATCTGACACACTTCAGTAGTACTCAGAGTCCCGCAGGGCCGCTTCACAAGAGCTCGTACTGGCGTAGGTGCATCCGCTGGATGATGTCCCTGCAGTCGTTAAAGACGCGGCGGATGTTCTCCGTGTCCACAGCGCAGGTGAAGTGCGGGTAGCAGTAGTGTCGGCCGTCGCCACTGGCTGTGCTGATCCTCTGGGAAACGGGACGGACCGATCAGCTCACAGCAGGCACAGAGGGGCGTGGTCAGCCCACCAGAGCGGGACGAGACCGGCTGCTATACTTAGACGACGAGAACGGCCTGAATCGGTGCTCACCAGAAATTCATCCCGGATAAAGAACTTGGCTCTGGTGACCTTTGGGTCCTCCCCGGGGACTGGAGTTGCTAGGGCAAGAGGGGACACATGGTGAGGACAAACAGAAGAGTCGCAAAGCACCAAATGCAGCTCACCACTGAGTGCGCGCAAAAGACCAGTTGGACTTTTCATACTAGTATTGCTGACCAACATAAGGTTTGATGGAGACAAAGAGATGCATGCAAATAAAGAGCCCAAGACACAAAGGAGGCTCCTTTGGAAACATTACTGCCACCAGCAGGAGGCAGTGGAGGGCCCTGCACATACCTTCACTTGGTACGGTGTAGCGAGCATACTCTGGGAAGTAGTCTTCAATCTTGGACTTTCCTGCTAAGACCTTCTCAGCTAGCATGTCCTGTTTGTTGAGAAACAAGATGACAGAAATGGTGCGTAGCCACCTGGTGAAAGGAAGGGACAATAATTAATGAGGTGAAGGTGAAAGCAGGCACTCTGCTCCGTGGACACGCGGGGAAGGGGAGGCGGCCATGAATCGGGGGGGTCGGGATGCCATATCTCACTGAGCAGTGAAAACGTCACACTGCAAAGACTCCGCGGCTTACAGGGCGTTCACATCATCCCCAATGGCAAATAAAATGAACACGCTTATTGTTAAGCTGTCTGCCCAGCCCAACTCAAAAGGATAAGCAAGTGCAGGTCAGCTAAATGTGTGCCGAGTGTCAGGGGTGCTGGCGAGTGCGGCCACCGGGGGCAGCACTCAGCAGGCACCTGTTGTTCCAGATGCTTCTGAAGAGGTCGAGCGCCTCGCGCAGCCGGTTGGTGTTGTTGTCCTCACGTATGACCATGTTGTAGCTGCTGCTGGCCACCACGAAGATGATGGCAGTGACGTCTAGGGGCAGAGCGGACCGAGACGGACATTAAGGACCTCACGGGTTATTTTCGGGTTCACAAATGACACCTTTTAACAGAGCATGTACCTTTTTATAATATCAGCTATAACGGCAAAGAAAAGAATCACAAATATAAAAACATCATTTCCATGGAATCAGCCTAGATGCCTGATGCAGTGCGAATATAGCTGGGAAGCTGGCTCAGGTGTGACAGAGTAAACCACGCCCCTCATCGAATGCGGGAGCTCAGAATCTGCAGTGATGCAGTGCGGATATAGCGGGGAAGCCCAGAGGGCCCCGTTCAGGTGTGACAGAGTAAACCACGCCCCTCATCGAATGCGGGAGCTCAGAGAATCTGCAGTGATGCAGTGCGGATATATAACTGGGAAGCCGAGGGGGCCCGTTCAGGTGTGACAGAGTAAACCACACCCCTCATCTAATGCGGCAGGTCAGGGAATCTGCAGTGATGCAGTGCGGATATAGCGGGGAAGCCCAGAGGGCCCGTTTAGGTGTGACAGAGTAAACCACACCCCTTAATCAATGCGGTAGGTCAGGGAATCTGCAGTGATGCAGTGTGGATATATAACGGGGAAGCCGAGGGGGCCTGTTCAGGTGTGACAGAGTAAACCACACCCCTTATCGAATGCGGTAGGTCAGGGAATCTGCAGTGATGCAGTGTGGATATATAACGGGGAAGCCGAGGGGGCCTGTTCAGATGTGACAGAGTAAACCACGCCCCTCATCGAATGCAGTAGGTCAGGGAATCTGCAGTGATGCAGTGTGGATATATAATGAGGAAGCTGAGGGGGCCTGTTCAGGTGTGACAGAGTAAACCACGCCCCTCATCTAATGCAGTAGGTCAGGGAATCTGACATCCCCAAGGGTTAAGGACATGTGGCCGCCATGGACCATAGGTAGGGCGAGAGGGAATTAACAGGAGCCCTATGCAGGGCAGTGTTTCACTTGCTGTCCTGTAGAGGGCGCACCGTTAAAGCACTGGATCCACTTCCTCCGTTCATCTCTCTGGCCGCCAACGTCAAACATACTGGGGGGAGAGAGAGAGAGAGAGAGAGAGGGGGGGAGTAACTTCCTGTGAGCTACATTCTGTCACCCACGGTATGGCTAAACATCAGCTGAGCCGGCACCAGAACTAGGTACCGCCACCAGGCACTGAATTAGCTGCCCCCCGCTATGTCACAGTGCCACATATGGGTCGAATGCAGAGAACACATTTTGTTTTTGTGCACTGTGTGCTGTGTCAACAATGACCATTGATCACCAAAATAATTAAAGTAATTCTAAGGTAATTCAGCTATACCTCAACACACAAACCTACAATTAAACAATTACACACCAAGTTATTTCGGTTATGAGTGGAAGGATACTGTGAACACAGACTTATTTCAGGCATTTCAAAGTCTGCTGAACATCTCCTAGTGAAATATTAAGGGGACCACACTGGTTGTACACCTTCTTTGTATTACGTTCACACCAGAAACCAAGTTAATTTAAAAGCGTGACAAACTTCCATCACATGAACTGCAGAGATACTTACTGAAAGTTCACTTTGTCTACTTGAAATCGCGTTTCGAAAATCCCTGAAGTCAAAACTCGGCAACGAAGTAAGTCCTGCAAGTTCACAAAAGGTCAAAAAGAACATTTCATAGGTGTAGATGTGTTAATCGACACTACTGTTCACACCCGAAAGCCACAAGGTCCCATCACACGTAACACTCAGGCCACATACCTGGTCTGTTGGTGTGTAGTCATTCTGACTGACAGAGTCAATTCTGTCCAAAAAGCTGTAGGGACACAACAAAAGAGTGATTATTAAAAGGCCAAATCCGTGGACGGTCGCAGCAAAGCCTGCGGCTAACTTCAAGTACCAGTGGCTTGCCCCAAGTACCTGCCGAATACCCGTGGCATTGCTCCGAGAACCAGCACGTTGCCCATTGCTATTCTCAGCGCAAATGAGAAACCGTGCTGGAACGTCACTCTGCGTTCCTTCTTGGATGTCTGACAGTAGCCAACCCAGTCAAATCTAAATCAAATCAATAAGTCAGTCACAGCCTATTCAAACTTAAAAATTGATTTTATCAAGATATTATTTTTATTTTTTCTGGTGCCCCGAGGTGCTGTGATTCAGGAGGCCGGATGCCATAAGAGTGCCCTCTGTGGTGGTGGACGCGCATTTCTAAACCCTCTGGGTCCCGCAGGAGACATTTTACGTGCTCTGAAGAATGCACCAGTAGAGGGCAGACAAACCCGGCCTGTGCTATTTTTGTCTTCCTTCATGTGTGCGATTACATAAAACAGCCATTTGTCATCACTGGAGCGAGACGGCGGCGGCCTCCTCCTCCGGTGAGTCTGTGGGCACCACCTTCCCAGGGCCCTAGCAGCGCAGGCAGGTGGAGTCCCAAAGAGTGACGCGCTTGTGTCGACACAGCTACGCACACGTAGGAACCTGAGAAGCGCCCGGCTATCAGCTGCTGTTGAAGGGGAGCCCCAGCAGCCCTGTGACAGCCGACCGCATGGCAGATTCCGGGCAGACTGGCCGACGGGCACGCGGCAGTCGGTTCCAAACGCGTTCACACGACGAACTCAATCAGTCAGAAAGACAGAAACGACGGCACCGCAAAGCTATGCAGACAAGCTTTGCTGGGGAACTGGAGCAAATGAAAAACTGCTGTTGGAAAAACCTCAGACCAGCCCAAGGGCCTGGTACTCGGGCTCATGGGGGCGGTATTATACAGCCAATAGGTGTCGCCCCCACACAACCTCAGGACCTTAGGTGCTCAGCCTCATCAAGTAACTCCCACAATCCCCTCATGCAATCAGTGCTTGGTCCTCCATTAAACCTGCAGAAGACCTAAGAGGCCAGAGTCGATGCTTTACTGGAAGCACTGGCTAATCTGACAGCTCCCAGACCAAAGTCCTTCGGTGACCCAAAATACTCTCTCAAGGCACCCATCCCCTAGTCCTTCCGATTGGCAGCGTCACACACAGTCATCTTCAGACGTGTGGAACGGTATTTTCCTGTGTGAGGGGAGGGGGTGGGACCGGGGCCGGGACCGGGGCCTGCATGCATGGCGCGGCGCGGCGCGGCAAGGGAGGGTTCTGGGAAAGCCAGCAGGCTGTAAATCAGCCCCGACAGCTCCCAGGCAGACGTGGCCAATCACGGCCCCATCTCTTTCAACAATGCCCTTTATTTTTAGTAACGTCCCCCACAGAAACACAGGTTATAATTATCCCACATTCGGCATCTGCTATGTGAGCATTGCTATTGGCAGCACACTATCGGTCCAAATATAGCTCCTACAACATGCACAGCAGACAAACCATCTTTCACCGTTAATAAATGTAGTAATAAGAGATCACTGCTGCACTAGCTGGGGGGGAGTCCAGTAGGGTCCTGAGGCCACCCAACATTCCCACACCATCAGCCAGGCAAGGAGAAGGAAGTGGCTCCTACTGGTCTATGCCCAGGCAGGATATTGGGTCGTCATGGCAACATGGAGGAGCCTGAACATGGCTCCTTCACTTTACGGGACCTTTCTGAAGTTCTGCTGCGTGTGGCAGCACTCCTGAGTCGCTGAAGTATTAGGGTCCTTAGTAGGGTCCGCAGAGGGACAAGCACCAGGGGCTCCCTGTGGAGGGTCAGGCTCAAGTAAATGGATTGCATTTATATAGCACATTTTCTACTCCTACGAGCACTCAAAGCGCTTTACGATTTTTGCCTCACGTTCACCCATCCACGCACCCATTCACACAGCGATGGCGGCCACACAAGGAGTCAGCCTGCACCCCGTGAGCAATTTGGGGATCGGTGTCTCGCTCAAGGACACTTAGATGGGGTCAGGAGCTGCACCAAAGGCATAGTGACAATACTTACTGAAGGACATGTGGTCAGATGGCAGCCAAGTATGGTCATTGCACGGGCCGCACACTGAGGAGCTGCTCAGCCTGCTGCTGCTCGTCCGATCAACCCGTCGAATCACAGGAATAGCGGCCCATTACTGACCCAGCCTGCCGCTGCTCATCCGATCATGCCATCAAATGCATAGGAATAGCGACCCGTTACTGATTAGTAGCATGATCGATAGTTTCCATATTGCGAAGACCCAGTTCCGGGAGCAAGGCCAAAAAGAGCAGCTGATCATTAGCATTCGGCAAAGCTGTGACCTCGCTCATACATGACATGGACTCTAAAGTAGCCTCCATTTAGGCAAGTTGCGCTGATCTGTTACAATCCGATGCCAAGTCATCCCTGCGTTGGGGCAGCAACACGAGTAAGCAAACAGGTCCCACGGGAAAATCCAGTTAGCTGACCTAGAGAGCCTATCAACATACTTCATGGCATCCCAGTCAACATCACGGTATGCCCTGAAAACAATCCAGGGTTATTGATGCCTTCATTACTGCAGATACAGACCCGTGACTGTTGGTGAGCTAGGCTCAAAATTCAGGTCCAAATGGTGCAGCCATGACTGGCCAGCCCAGGCACACCACATCAAACTGCCCTGATTTAAAGGAGGAAAAGAGTGACTTCTGTAAAACAACATGGCTCTACACAGAACATATTTTCTTGAGCGGCTGTTCAGAAAGATACTGCTACTACAGATCTCCCACCATGGCAGGCAGCAGGCTGAAGGGCTGCCTGCACAGGACAGGAACGCTCAGTCACTCGTTGCTGCCAGGTACATTAAATAGCCGCAAAAAGGCACCCAGATGCGGCACAGGAATCCCTGCGCAGCAGTGGGAAAGCTTTCTAAATATAAGCTTGAGAAGGGTGGTGCCCCTAAAAACACGATTAAACAAACCCAACGCAAAGCAGATGAAGCTGCTCTGGCTAGCAGTGGTTTGGGGGAGAAGAAAGCAAGGCTGTACATCAAGCAGCCTCTGAACGGGAATGTGGAGATCCTGCAGGGCGAGGGGGTGCCACACTGCCGGCTAGCACCACCAGTGCGTACCACTGGGTCACACTGCTGGCTCCCACAGCTGAACAGCAGCCGTAAACGCCCACATCAGAATGACGACTTCTCATAAAAACCGGGGCCAATTCCGTTTGGGGGGAAATGCACTTAACAGTAATTATTACTTAATCTGTGAGTGGGAATATGAACCAATTATAAACTAATATTTTACATACTATAATGGAAAGTACCTTATTTAACACACAGTCAGAGAGGAAACGATATCTGTTAAAGCACATTTCTGCTTGAGCACTGCAGATAGATTCCCTGTGTTCCTCTGACAGCAGGTGAATTTCCTTTCATTAATCAGAGGTAAAAGTCCAGGCTCCCAAAGATGCACTTTGTACTCTAAATGACCTTTTAAAATGACTGTTAGTTCCATGGAGGATCCTGGACACTGATAATGAGTTTTAGCTCAATCCATCCATAACCATAAATCCATAAATACGAATAAAACAATGAAGGCCCAGTAAAGGCTGCAGACACACAGGCCACCTCGCCTCATCACGCGAGGTTATCTGCTCTGCTAGTCTCTGCTTGTGCTGCCTGCAGCTTCCTCCAGGGGGCGCACATCTGTGTTAAGAGTGTAGCTTTTTGCTATCGACCATGCTTGCTTTCAGCTCAGCTTGAGAGCAGGACTGGTGCGTTGGAGGCCTCCGGGTCGTCCAATGCAGTCTCTCCATGGTGCGCGCCGTCCAATGCAGTCCCTCCATGGTGCGTGCCGTCCAATGCAGTCCCTCCATGGTGCGCGCCGTCCAATGCAGTCTCTCCATGGTGCGCGGCGTCCAATGCAGTCCCTCCATGGTGAGCGGCGTCCAATGCAGTCCCTCCATGGTGAGCGGCGTCCAATGCAGTCCCTCCATGGTGTGCCATCCAATGCAGTCTTTCCATGGTGTATGCCGTCCAATGCAGTCCCTCCATGATGCGCGGCGTCCAATGCAGTCCCTCCATGGTGTGCCGTCCAATGCAGTCTTTCCATGGTGTGTGCCGTCCAATGCAGTCCCTCCGTCCAATGCAGTCCCTCCATGGTGTGTGCCGTCCAATGCAGTCTCTCCATGGTGTGTGCCGTCCAATGCAGTCCCTCCATGATGCGCGCCGTCCAATGCAGTCCCTCCATGGTGTGTGCCGTCCAATAGCATCTGTCCATGGAGTGCTTCATCTTCGCGGTGTAACACCATCTCTCTGCTAGTCTGTGCTGTCGAACGCTGTCTCTCCACAGTACACACTGTTCTCACCATGTAGTGCCATCTCTCTGCGGCATGCACATCCTCACCGCACACCTCTCCGCTTTGCGGTGCACACCATCCTCACTGCGTAGAGCATTCTCTATGTAGAATACACCATCCTCACCACGCCGCACACCGTCCTGAAAGCGCAATGTCGTCTTAACCCAGAGTGCCCCGTCCTTACCGCGCGCATAAAGCCGTCGCTCTGCAGTGCGCGCTGCCCTCAGTGCTTGACACTGCTGAACATCCTGTTTGTGCATTTTGCTCTCAGGCGGTCTATCCTGCTCGTGGGCCTGGTGGGGGGGAGGGGAGGGGGCGGAGACCCCACACAACAGCCGGCGAAGGCCACAAGCAGATTGACTGGGCTAGCCACTCGAACCCTGGGATGTTTCCTCTCCTGCTTTGGAGGGAGCTCCCTCACCGCACACATGCCCTTGCTAACACGACCGCTTCTGAGAAAACAGGAATCACACAGAAAGTTCCATATATCCCAGAAACTGCCCCTGCGCAGAGACAAGTGAGCCATCGTCATGGGGCGGGGGGGCGCCTCACCTTGTGCCTCTGACCTTCCTTTGTTTGCCGTGCAGGGCAGGCCGGGATCCTCCCTTTGATTCGGCTGCACACGTGATGCCCGGCCCCTTTTTGTGCTTTGCAGTTCAGCAGCTAAAAATAGCAGCACTGGCCTGGCTGCACTGCACAGGCAGTTTACATAAGCTGGGGGGGGACAACGAGGGCCGGCTCAGCGGGCGCCTATCCCCGCCCCTCATTGGCTAGTGGCCATTAACAAAAGCCAACCAAACGTTAGCAAAGTATGATACTTTCCCAGGAATTAGACAGCAGTACTAAAAAATGGGAGAAGAAAAAAAAAAGTGGACTTCATACATATTTCAATATCATGAACTAGAAAAAGCAGCTGTGTATTTTAGAAATGCTGCTAATTAGTATTTAGCACACTTTACCTTACAAACACATCAGCTAACACTCACTCCTGCTTAAATACACAAGACACCAGGCCTGCTGGTCACCTGAGGGGGAGGCCATTACTGTTATCTGGTTATTCAGATGGCATACAGAACGTCCCTGGTAATTAATGCTGAACCTACATCTGGGAGAAACAGTTTAAAAAAAAAAAAAGATCGGATTAAACTGGGCCCGTCAGAGTGTGGACCACTCCCAAGTCACAAAGTACTATTGATGATGCAAACTGCAGGGCTAATTTTGGTGCCTGTGATCATCGTGAGGCACAGGATGGTACGAAAGCCGTGTGTGATGCTGCCCCACACCCTTCACCATGTAACCAGCGCACAGAACCGGCGGATCAGTCTGACTGGAAGCCCATTTTAAACATAATGAGGCTGTTCTTGTAACAGGCCTGCCTTTGTAATCACACTAAGCTATATTTGGCTGCTATCAGAAAACAACATCTACAGTATATTCAGCATCCTTGTGCGGAACTCAAAGGCCCTGACGGGCAGATTCTGACTTTTATAGGAGGTGATGCTCATTGGCTGCCTGGTTCAGACAGCAGGCGGCACCCCGGTTCGGGTGGCGGAGGCGGCACAGGGCCCAGGCATGGTGGCATTAGCGTCCATCGACATACACGGTGAAAGGAGCAGAAGACAGACAGACTGAAGCGTTATGATATTTAAAGGCTTAAAAATATAGTCTCGGACTTTCAAAAGGCATTAGATTACTTATCACTAGTTAATACAGCTCACCATTACACATTTTACCTTTATTCTTATTTTGTGGATTTATCGAATGCGATGCATATTCTTGAGAAAGCATGGTGACAAGCTATATCAAGAGACGATATACATCAACTTAGACAAGTACTTGACTCTTAACAGATTTCACAGTTTTACTGATGGCATTTTTAAGTTCTGCAACGTGCAGTGCAACATTGTCCCCAGAGTTCAAGATATGGGGCCAAAATAGGTGACCTGCCGATATTACAAAGTACTCATCAAAAGAGCCAATCAAAGCGAAGCATCAGATTAGCAGGGGCACGGCCCGGGAACCAGGACCAACTAAGCGCTGCAGCTAGTGACAATGACCCCCATTATCACAGTGGCGCTGCCACTGTTGGCCAGCTGTCAGGGTCCCGTGACAGAGACATCCAACAGCCAACCCCAGCCAGCTGTCAAGCCTGGTCACAGGGCAGAGGTCAGGAAACACAAGTGCCGTGGGCAGGCTCTAATCATGAACTGTCAACGGGAGATAAAGATGAGCATCAAAACTACGGGATAGCAAAGGGAGCCAGTGGGAGATAAGGATGCTGAGCAAAGCTACGGGAGAGCAGGGGGAGCCAGTGGGAGATAAGGATGCACACTGAAACTACAGGGGAGCAGGGGGAGCCAGTGGGAGATAAGG
>JAODKF010000100.1:438998-456115 GCA_026779585.1 Mormyrus proboscirostris
GGAGATCCAGAGGATCGACACACAGCTTGATGAGCTGAGAGCAGTGATGTGGAGATCCAGAGGATCGACACACAGCTTGGGAAGACATTCTTTATAATTAAAAAATAAAACAGCTCTTGTTCACGTATGTCAGAGTCAAACTTGATGCCGGATGCTGTGTACTGTGGTGGTCGTCCTCTGCATTGTGTCACTGATGAAAAGGTGACATGGGAATATGGGGACAGGGTCTGTGGCCTCATTCCCACCTTGTTTAATAGGGCAGGTGGGCTTCAGTTCTTACACACTCAATGTCTCTCCTCTGGCATATCAATATCCACAATATGATAATAAATATTTAATACCAACACAATATCTATCATATGTCCATACTTACATTACAAAACAAGAATCACATCATTTATAGTGTGTACCTTATGTCCTTTTTATAGATACCTTCTATATATAATCTATATATAAGGGTGAGCAGAGGTAGAATGGTTGTTAAGGGAGTCGACAGGTTATATAAATCATATTTATTACAATTAACCTTTGTATGCATGGAGATAAGGCTGCTTACACAGCAAAGTCCTGCACTGTTCTTTTTGTATGTCGCAGTCATCACACCTAAGGACTCAGGAAAGAGAGTGAAGACAGCAAAGGCTTACAGCGATCTGCAGCTTTGCGGAATTATCTTAAAATATAACAAAATCAAGTTTCTGTTCAAAGCTATCAGCCAATCACTGTTGACCATTAAAATGATAAGAAAACTCCAGATTGCTGAATACAACTTCAGATAGGAGATACAGGCAAACGTTGTAGATACTTACTATCCAAACCTAAGCGAGTCATGGGTTACAGTTATATTACATTAATTTACATATTTCAAGAGTTAATGACGTTGAACTGGTGTGAGAACAGTGATGTGGCCAGAGAATTCAGCGCAGAGGCAGTAACAAATGGAATGTGTGAATACAGTTTGCCCTCGAGATGAACTCAGGGTTAGTCTTGACTACATGATCACCTCACAATTTAATCAGCAGTTATCTAACTTTATGAGTTCTCAGTTTGAGACATGGCAATGTGTGTGGACAAAATATGCAAACCTGGCAGGCAATATAAGTTTGTTAGTGTGATGTTGTAATGCTGTGCTATATTTAGCTTCTGTAAAGGTACAGGAGAGGCAGAGGGTTATGGTTACGGTTAGGTACAGGAGAGGCAGAGGGTTAGGGTTAGGGTTAGGTACAGGAGAGGCAGAGGGTTATGGTTAAGGTTAGGTACAGGAGAAGCAGAGGGTTAGGGTTAGGTACAGGAGAGGCAGAGGGTTGGGTTAGGTACAGGAGAGGCAGAGGGTTAGGGTTAGGTACAGGAGAGGCAGAGGGTTATGGTTAGGTACAGGAGAGGCAGAAGGTTAGGGTTAGATACAGGAATGTATCAAAGTAACATGAATATAAATGAAATAGAAATGTACCAAAGGGAGCCACTTAACAACAAATTCCTCTGGGGCTGGTTCTGCTTTGGTAGACAATAAGACAGTTCAGATCATGTTGTTAAAAAGTTTAAGATTGTAGCTATTCAAAAATTGCAAGAATTCGGTAATTCACCTTGCATAGTCATCTTTTTTATAAGAATCCTGTTTCAATCTGTTTAAAGTTGACTTCAGGGTATAAGTCAAAGCTGATACGCCATATAGTGCAAGAGGTAGGTCACATGTCTGGAGTTCGACTGTCTTGTTAAAACTAAATAAAAATGACTATATGCGCGTTGCTCGATTTGCAACGAGGACACTGAAGATGCTTTCTACATGCAAAAATTTGTTGCACTGCTGCCATAAGTCTCACTAGAGGGCGCCAACATCGACGTTTCCTGTGATATTTTAATAGGTCATTTTTTATCGCGTAAAGTTTGTTAGACGTAGAAGAGACTTTGAGAAGTCTAATGTGATTGTAAATACAATTTCACGTTACCCGGTCGCCCAGAGGAGGATGGGGTCCCCTTCCGAGTCTAGGTTCCTCTCAAGGTTTCTTTCTGCCAGTGGGAGTTTTTCCTTGCCACTGTCGCCACAGGTTTGCTTGGTGGGGTTCTGGCCAGGTTAATGTAAAGTGCTTTGTGACGACTGTTGTTAAAAGCTCTGTATAAATAAATAAATTGAATTGAAGTTAAAAGGGGTCTAAAGATCCCACTTCCATAAAATACCCCGAACATTTCATACGATGGTGTGATATAGGCCTGTGCATCTGCCACTGTTTGTATGATTCCTCAGGTAATGACAACTGACAGATTCATATGAGAATCACCACATTTCACGCTCGATAACCTGTGTCTGCTTTCTTACATTCATGTCCCGACGTAACACCGCACTTGAGCAAGATAGGAGATCGGGCAAATGTTGGCGCCAGGGCAGCTATCAAATGCTTTCTCAGATTACTGCTAGAACGTAGTGTATTTATCCCCTGTAAGTTGTAACTGTTGTACATTAATCATAAATGGACTGTACTACATGCATCACCAGAAACGGAAAACAATTAGATTTACTTTAACAAAAAAGTACACTGGTGGCATGATAAACTTATTTTGAACACAATCCATGGCAGTCACTTTGGTGTGTAGTAGTAGGCCAATTTGTTTAGCGCATAAAAATATAAAAGATCCTGTTTATTAGAAGATTTATTGTAGGTGAAACGGCGTAACGGAAACGGACTAATAACGGACCAGATGTTTATTTCCAGGAATTATAAATACGCATGCTATTTTGTTGAAGGCTACCTGCTCCCTTCATTCACAAACACATAATCTATAATCCTGAATCTGTCAATCCGTGAATATATGGTTCAGTCCAATGCAGGACTCAGCGATCATTACTTGATCCTGATTTCCTTTTCGTAACACTGTGATATGGTAATTTAATATTGATTTCCCTTGTGTGTAACACCAGGGGGCGCCGTCGTACTATAATGGTACCTTTTTACGACCGTTGAGCAAATATGATTTGTTTAGGGGAAAAGGGAGCTGGATCACCGGAAGGTTGAGTTACTGATGGATAGCCCTACGTACAAGTTTGTGGATGACATCACGGAGAGTTATCTATGCTTTTTCATTCTTAAGCTCTGCCGAATGAAGGTGTGATTTTAAGGACAAAGACTATGTAGACAGCAGCACGTCGCTTTCAAGGCGCTTTAGGAGGGAGAGAAGAAGCAGAATATGCTCGGCGTTCACCATGACCCGCTCCTTTGCTTGTCACGACAAAAATATACAGTGATTTTCAGTATTTCGGGGCAAAATTTGCTTTACCATACATACAATCGTTTTTGTCCGTTTTCGCTCATCCAAAATTGTGGTGAATTGGTAAATTAAATTATGCCCCGGAATATTGAAAATCATTTTATGATTTATACCACGCAATCTATACCACGCAATGTTCATATATATACAAGAATTTGATTTGTTTTAATGAATATTTTTCCGAATAGTAAGACTGTCTGTATTTGGGCAACAAGCAATTAAATAGTAACAGGCCTACCTATACTACATCTTAAATTATTTCCACTTTAATTTTTCATTACCGTTTTATTTTATGAGATATATTTCACAACTAATTTCTTTTTGCGAAATGTATACTTACCAATATTTGCTACGAAATTGTTGCACATTATTATGCATATATAGAAACTGAGTCGCCAATAAATAAGATAATTGCTGAACAACATCCGATACGTTATTGGTTTATTTTAGGCAACTTTGTAATATAACCGTAATCACACCAGCTTTTTCAGTAGTGCAACAAGTCTGGGATGATTAAAATGTATTGATTCGTGCCGAATATTTATCGAAAAGACGTGCTACTTCTAAGCATTTAAAAAGTCTTTCTGCTTGGGGTACTTTGAGTGAAGTAAAATCCAAAATAGTCAAACAAATTCGTCTTTGGTGTAATATGGTGTAATAATTTCATATTTATTTGTTTTACAGTCTGACTGCAGTTTGTCACCCAAGTCGAAATTATATAGTTTTTTCAAAAAGTTTTTTTTAAGACAGAGTGAAACTGAATTAAACGTAAGAAAAATAATAAATATCATTGTTGATATATTTAGATATATAAGGACGTCAGTAATAATGTATTATTAAAAAGACCGATAATAATTGCCTATATCTGTCTATTAATTAAATTTCATCTGATTTGAAGGAATTCGTGTAAAATATAATTTTGGTTGAAGTAAGCAAAAAGTATTTTCAATGAAACAATAAAATTAAAAGTACTTAAAAGTATTGTTGGAAATGTTGCGAGTCCTGAGAATTCAGTGTCTTTGGCTGTTGTAAAAAGGCTATCAAGAACAATGTGTATCACATTTTAGTATAACTTCATCTAGCAAGCAATTGTACCTTAACTAAATTGACCATCAAAATCCCCTATTGCTGCTATATCATTAAGAGGTGTTTTTAAAAGTGTTTAATTTTATTCACCTCTTGAAATTGAAACTACGGATTTACTTCTGCGGCGTCTTAAACAGGCGCTCCTAGACCGCATCTAATTCACTCGTAATCACCATAATCGCAGCGAAACTCTTTTTCCAGTCCCTCAAACTGGTTTTTGTTCGTTTCCTCGCTTGCTTGGATATTGTTGTTTAAATAACAACACTAAAAAAAGTTCACTTTTGGTGAACTATGGTAATTATAATGACGCGAAGCTTATAATCGCTGACATTTGGAGTCTGATGTCCATGTAATTGTATGTAGGAAACGGCTAAAATTATGTCTAAGTAATAAAACGATTAATATAGACTAATAATAAATTAATAACAGCTTGCATGCTTAAATAGAATTTTTTTAATTTGAGTTTTGCTTCTGTTTATTGTCAAACTGGGTTCTGGGTTTAATGGGTGTTTATTTTGGTATCAATCAGTTGTTTTCCATCCAAAAGCTCCCAGAAGGCGACTTTCCGTTTACATATAACAAATATTGACCTTAAATTCGTGTGTCCTTTTGAAGACTGCAGTTCCAGGTCGCTAACTGTCGGGCGTAGTGGCTTTTCTGGGGCCCTGACGTGCGCAGAATTTTTGCTGACTGCCGAGGAGAAAAACACGAATATCCTCGTCGCGCCAGTTGGCCCTAATAGCACCTGTCGGACATGAAAATGGAAAAAAGTCTAGAATGATTTCATCTGCGGGGAAGGGGGATGGGGAGCGGGCTATTTTATACGACTGTACACTGAATATCCGTGTAGGGTTACGTATAAGCTTATATTATGGCATTTGTCATTTTTTAATTTATACTCTTAGCCTGAGAAAGAAATCTCGCAGTTATGAATAAGGAAATGCTGTTAGTTGAGGTCAGCGTTATGGATCAGAAGAATCGTACGGCGTTGACCTTCAGTGGGACTGATGTCCTGCCTCCTCCTACATAAACACGACACACCTCAAAACCTATCATGCACCTACAAACCCAGCCTTTGCTCAAACGTGGATTACCTGTGAACGCGTAGGAAGAGGCGATGAGGAATTCGGGGAACGGCATTTCTTCAAAAATGTGTGGGATTTACTGGTGAACTATACAACACAAACTTTTCACCGAGGCTTTTTTTCTTTCGTTTTGATCTATTCTTAAGTGCGCGCAGCATTCTTCGAGCTCCATCTATTCTAACAGGTGTCTAAATGTCTGGCTGACTGATTATACAGCAAAGACTATAACACTAAAATATCGCGCTGAAATACTTTTAATCTGAAATGTCAAAGACATCGGACCATTTTGACGACTCTGACTGTGTGTGCTCCTTTGGCATGAAGTTAACGTGGGATATAAACGACCCCAAATTACCGCAGGTGAGTGCCAGCTGTCTTTCTGTATTTAAAACTAGGATTTCCATACGTCCTCCTTACTCTACTAATTTTAAATAACCTTTTAAAACTTTTAAAGGTTTCAGTTTCAGTGTTACAACAATGTATCATACTAGCAGGGCGCGTATTTTAAGAATTCGACTGCGGTTAAACATATTAATTGTCCTCATGCTCCTGTTCACATACGGTTTTCTTCAGGTACCATTAATTTAGCTTACCCACAGTCATACCCGAGTTAATATTTCAAATGAATAGAAGACAGCAGAACGTCGTGCTTTCATTGTGCGCCTGTGTCATAACGGAATTTATGGCTTTGGCACAGGACGTTAAACAGTACGACGCTTTCCAAGAATGGACGGACGGCTACGTGCGGTACATCTACGGCGGCGAGGACAAGAACGCGCAGCGGCACCTGAGCGGCTGGGCCATGCGCAACACCAACAACCACAACTGCCAGATCCTGAAGAAGTCCTGCCTGGGGGTGGTGGTCTGCAGCCGCGGCTGCACGCTGGCGGACGGCACCAAGCTACAGCTGCGGCCCGCCATCTGCGACAAGGCTCGGCAGAAACAGCAAAGTCAGTCACCGCACTTCTTCCATCTTTAAATATTATTTTGTAATTATATCTCCAAGCACACGACTGGTCCACAGAAGTAGAGGAGGTAGGCCTAGTATTTTTTAGATTAAATTATGAAACGAGTATCATCACTAATGTCATTTTATTGATATTTTTAAAAACAGTTCGCTATTTTTCGAATATTATTAATATTAAAATATTAATGTACATTTTTAAATATTAAACATTTTAAATATTGTAAAATGTATTATCCACTTACCTCCTGAATTTTTTTAGCCAACTGTATTATATGTGTGTGTGTGTGAGAGAGAGAGAGTGTGTGTGTGCGCGTGTGTGTGTAAAACTAACCCCGAGATATAAACACACGCACGCACAAACACACACACATATATATGCACATACACATACATGCATGCATACATACATACATACACACACATATAGGACTATGTATATATACACACATACAGTATATTCATCCAATTCAGTTTCTGAAGTGCTTCATATCAAATGGTGTATATTAAGCAGGGCAATCCATGAGTTTTTTTCTTATTAAGATCAGCTTAAAACAAATAGGACAGTGGCAGAGTCAACTTAGTATGGTGCAATAAGTGGACGCACTGACGAGGAAGAAGGATGTTTGTTTGACAGCTCATGTTAAAGTCAGAGGCATCTACTAATCGGCACGTACACCGCTTCACCTCCAAATCACATCACCCTGAAGTACTGGACAGCAGCAGCAGGGAGTCTGGCTGCTGGACTGACATGGGCCATTGTTGGTGTGGTGCTTAAGGACAGGGCTGAAGGTATATATAGTTATGTTCACCAAAACCTCTCAAAAGGCATGAATTCACCTAAAAATGACTGTAGGAGGCTTGTACTTTGCAAGCGATTATAGTCTTGCCATGGTCAGTGGCCAGAGTCTCAGTTCTTAAAACTAAAATCTGCTTACATAGGAAATAGTGAGTGTAAGTTTGGGCTTTGTTTAACAAATATCACAAGAAGACTTATGTGACACTTTCACGCAAAGTGGGCAGTGCTGGCTTGATAGTTAGGGAAGCGCACTTGTAATTGAAAGATTGCAGGTTCAAATCCCCCACCAGCAAGTCACCACTGAGGTACTGTTCCCCGGGCGCTGAATTAGCTGCCCCCTGCTATGTCACGAAAGTCACATATGGATTAAATGCAGAGGACACATTTCGTTGTTGCGCACTGTGTGCTGTGTTAACAATGACCACTGATCATCAAATTCTATTCTAAGTGACTTATAATAATAATAAATGCTTTATTAATTCCCTGTGGGGAAATTCTCTCTATGCCTCCCCCAACTAGGTGAGAGAAAGCTGGCTGTGAAGGGCAGCCACCTGTTGTAGCACACAGGGAGGTGAGGGCTAAGGGCCTTGTTCAAGGATATGCTGAGGCTGGGCTTTGAACCAGTGACCTTCTGATTGCAGGCACAAATGCTTAGTCCATAGAGCCACACACCATCCCCCAGAGGGCATGGTTATCATTTATTATAATAATATTAATATGTCACTATCTATAATATTATACTAATTTATTTCCCTTGATCCTACCTTGTTGAGGTACAGGAGCCAAGACGACTAGCTGTGGTTGAAAAATTTCGCTTGTGTCTGTAATAGAGTGATTTTGGTTGAGTACTGCAGATGAGAGGAATCATTTCAGTAAGTGAGACCCTGTGGTGAATGCTAGGTGAGAGTCAGCTATAACTGGGATCTGAAAGATGGTAGACAAACAGGAAGCATAATTATATTGCTGTGTTTTAGGAAGTGTGTCTGTGACTAGAAAATGCAGTTTCAAAAGCCAGTAAGCTGCTTTTTAACTACTGAGAAGTATGCCTCACAAATGTACTTCATGAAAAGAGCTTCAGTAAAGTTCTTGTACAGCATCTAGTCTGGAGTTTTTGCTTGTGTTAAAAATATAGAAAATTCTGGAAGGACCTACACATTAGAAAGATACAAAATACCGACAGAGAAACCTAAATGAGTATCATAATTAAAAAGATACAGATCTACATGAGATAAACCATAAGTACATTGAATTGCTCATTATTTGTTGACTGTGAATAAATTTACCTTTTCACTGCTGAATATACCTTTTCAATAACAAATGTAGGTGCAGTTAAATTTAAATGCTTTTACATGTTTTCAGCAGTGAAATGGCACACTGACTGAAATGACGGCACTCCAGAATGACCCATACTGCACAAAACATATTCAAGCACGCATGTTTTAGTTTGGCTGCCGTGACCTGCAGATAAAGACACTGAGTTTTGTCTGTCCAATTTTCAAGAGAAACCCATCTTCTTGTACCAGTGAAACTGAAATTCTCCAGTAAAATTAAGTGGTTAAAACGGTAAGTCAGTTTGGGGAGAGTATCAGTTAGAAGTCAGTCAGTTCTGCTTCTGAATCAAAGGGGCACATTCATTAAAAATGCAGACATTTCTGTGCTTGAACGGCTGACTCTGCATGCTGCACGTCGCCAATCAGTAACCCGGTTGATAGTTACAGTTTTTCTGTTATAGATGCGTTTATAGGGGTGTGGTAAAGTGCAAGCTGTATATGATGGAAAATTGGACAAATATGCACAGAATATTCTGCCATTATAGGCCATGTATCCCATGAATGTACCCCTTGCATATAGCTCATGAATATGCTCCATGAATATACCCCTTGCATATACCCCTTGAATAAACCCCTTGCATATACCCCATGAATATACCCCATGAAATAAAGGAATGAATGATACTTAGGTTGTCACCGGGCATATAGTCTGAAACTCATAACTGTAATATTCACCTCCTTTGAGTGGAAGGTTTAGGCTTCAGGTTAGGCTTAGGGTTAGGTTTAGGCTTAGGGCAGGGGCAGAATTTGCAAGGGGCGGAGGTGCGAACAGTAACAAAACACATTGATCAGCGGTCCTCTCCAAGCCATTCATATAACAATTCCGGTTAAGATATTGCAATTAATAACAAATTTAGCCGATTGATCCTTTGGCGTCATATCCCTTCCCCCCGATCGGGGAATTTTACCGACAGCATTCCCCCCCATCAGTGTTACTACTGGCACCCCATGCTTTGATGAGCATATTATTGATATTCCATCAGTTTTAATCCCCTCTCATATTTTTTTTGGCTCCAAAAAATAGTTTGAATGGGACCCCCTTCTCATGTTAGGCTAGGGTCCCAAGAGAAGTTAGGGTTAGGGAGGGCACAATGATTTGAAAAACATTTTAACATTGTACAAGTATGAATGTTAATGGATGCGTAAAAGTGGAGACCAATATGGGGGGACTATGCGGGGTTGGGGGTCTTTTTTACCTCTTTGCACCCATTGTGTTTGTAATGTACCTGCATAGCTTCCGGAAATAATACTGCCGCCATGCTCCAAGGATCATGAAGTTTTTCCCCATTCCAGCCCTTGCCTGGGATGATGGGAATGTGATGTAATCGGCTGCAATTTATGGCTCTTTGCATGGTCAAAATGTCACCCAGCTAAATTCCTGTAAGTGGTGCCAGAGTAGCCTGACTGAGAGCAGTGATGTTCACTTTGAACTGAAGTACTCACTCTAAAGGCAGGAATACACCTGTGAGGCCCATGTTTTAGCTCTGCAGACAAGATCCATCACCAGGTGGACAGTAAATGCTTTGGACTGCTGGTATTCATCTTACATGATTAATCTTCCTTGAGGTATCATTGGGTTTTTGCTATGTGTCTATACACTGCAGCTAAACAGAGAATAAGACAGTGAGTATTACACAGGGAGTGATGTGCAAAGCAGCTGTATGACAGCAATGAGCACACTGCAGCTAAATGGGTAATAAGACAGCGAGCACTGTCCAGGGAGTGATGTTTCAAGCAACTGTTTCATAGAAATCTGTACACTGCAGCTGAACAGGGAATAAGACAGTGAACGCTGCCCATAGAGTGACGTGTAGCGCATCTGCATTACTGCACACTCCAGCTAAACAGGGAATAAGACAGTGAACGCTGCCCATAGAGTGATGTGTAGAGCATCTGCATTACTGCACACTCCAGCTAAACAGGGAATAAGACAGTGAATGCTGCCCATAGAGTGATGTGTAGAGCATCTGCATTACTGCACACTCCAGCTAAACAGGGAATAAGACAGCAAGCACTGCCCAGCAATAACTAAGCAACCATGATTTATAATACTGATTATTTATATTGGCACAAACATAACACAATGACATTTTAATATCAAACAAAAACATCTATGACAAATGGGCCTTTACCTTGCTTTATGGTATGTATTGAAAAATTATTTAAAATGTCTTTTCAGCTGAGGGTGTGGGCTCTTTGATCTTTGTATGTTTCAAACACAAGAGAGAGAGACTAATGT
The DNA here is from genome assembly GCA_026779585.1 of Mormyrus proboscirostris. Classification (NCBI taxonomy): domain Eukaryota; kingdom Metazoa; phylum Chordata; class Actinopteri; order Osteoglossiformes; family Mormyridae; genus Mormyrus; species Mormyrus proboscirostris. Next base: position 449,761 of record JAODKF010000100.1, read on the forward strand.
TTCCCTGTATTTTTGATGTACTGTGACTGGTACATCTGGTTTGTTTTTAAGGTTTCAGAAGGAATGAATGGATCTGCATGAATACCAACACCTATCTACTTTAAATTTTTATGCTCTGTCCCGTCTACTCCACTTACGTTAGTACATGAGAAATAATATTATAACAGAGTATTGTATTACTTTTATACAGCTACATAATAGCTACAATAGTAAATTGCATTTTTAATTAATTACTTTAATATGTCATATATTTATTCCTTTTTAGTTTATGACATACACTATATGGACAAATGTATTGGTTTGGGACACACCTCACTGAATTCAGGTGTTTCATTCAGACCCATTGGCACAGGTGTATAAATCTCTGGAGCAGTGGAGACCAGGAGAACGTTACCTGCCTGAATGAATGTGCCAAATGTGTGGTAGAGGGGCAATTATGGTGTTTGGGGGGGGTTTCAGGGGTTGAGATAGGTGACCGTAGTTCCAGTGAAGGGATTGCTTAATGCTTCCAGCTGTGTGGGAGCAGTTTGGGGAAGGCGGCCCTTTTCTGTTCCAGCATGACTGTGCCCCGGTGCACAAAGCAACGTCCATAGAAATATGGTTGGGTGAGTTTGGTGTAGAAGAACTCAGCTGGCCCGCACAGAGCCCTGAGCTCAACCCCATCGAGCCAAGCCTTTATGTCCAGCTTCAGTGCCTGACCTCACAAATGCTCTTCTGGATCAACGGGCAAAAATTCCCGCAAACATACCCCAGACTCTTGCAGAAAGCCTTACCAGAAGAGTGGCAGCTGTTGTAGCTGCAAAGGCGGGATCAGCTCCATATTGATGCCTATGGATTTCGATTGGGATGTTCTTTAGGTGCCCAGTGTCCCAGCACTTTTGTCTCTGTGGTGTGTGATGTTGTGGGTGGTTTGCTGGTTTGCTCCCTATCTGGACCTTGCTGACTAGCTGTGTAAGGCTGTATGGTTACGCTTCACTTGCCCATAACATGTGATGCTTTCCAGGTTGTTATTATTAGGTTGACACTCCTGCAGCAGTTAAGTGCCTTGCTCAAGGGCCCAACAGTGAAATAACGAGATTTGAACCAGCGACCTTCTGAGCACAGGCACAGGGTCCAAACCCGCTAAGCCATACTGATATTAATTGTGAAGAAGACCCTACTGGTATACCTTAATCCCCCCCCAAGTGGTGTCAGCTATCGATTGATCTCCATGTGCAGAAGCTGGCAGCTGACGGGGCTCCCCTGTTTTTTCCTTCCAGAGAAACTTTGCCCAAGCTGTAACTCGACCCTGGAGCTGATGCCATGCCGCGGGCACAGCGGATACCCCGTCACCAACTTCTGGAGGCTTGAAGGGAAAGTCATATTTTTTCAGGTATGAATGCCAATGCAGCATGTCCTGTTGACCCATGCCCGAACCCCCCCCACCACCCCCGAGCCATGCTTGTGGTCATGACCAAGACGACATGTCGGGCGTGTTTGGGCAACAACTAAAACACAGACACAGACAGACAGACACACACGCACACACCTACAACAGTATCCAGTGCATATTTGTGGCGGACTCATTGTCTAAGAAAACAGAATGAAAAAATAGAACAAGGCATTTAGATAATGGTTTTGGGGCTTGGACTTGCTCCTGGGCGTGCTGTTGGCACAAAGGATGGAAATGAACGCTCTCAGCCAGTCATGTTCCTCAGCTCACAACCATAACATCCAGCAAACACTCAATATACCATGCCTGAGGAATTACTGTAACAGGGCTCATGTCTGCAGGCCAAAGGAGTTCATGACCACCCCAGGCCAGAGAGCAAATCAGAGACAGAGGCCAGGAGGAGCGCAGTAAAGAGAAGGATGTCCTCTCCACACTTTGCCCACAGGAGGAGACCTGTGGACTCAGAGGTAAGAAATTCCAAGGGGTCAAATGCTAGCATCTGACAGCCAGCATTTTAGCATTAGATTTAGAGATTAGAATTAAGAGCAATCTGCTTGACATCAGGAGTACTGCCGTGCAGTGCATGATGGGAATGTGCTTGGCAACGTGAGCCTGGGCGAATCTCAATATGTGTACTTGACCATGCTTGTGTTCTCATGTACCCGTTTTACATCATCTTCCATTGCTGAAGACCAGTTCCAATACTATGGACACAAGTACACAAGGACAGTTAAAATCCCTGGGTGCTGGTCTTGCTTCGCTCCAAATATCAAGGATACATCGGTTGCATCATTGCATGCTTGCCAAACGAGACCAATCCCATGATTCATTGAGCCCCAAGTTTGTTCTTGGAAGGCAAGTTAGCAAGATCAGTCTTGCCAAGACCGCAAGTATGGTCTTTGTGTTCTTGGTATTGAGATTCACCCCCTGACCGGGTGTAATGCAGTGCATGATGGGCATGTGCTTCTCCCACAGCCTGGCAGGGCCATGTACCAGGATCCTGGTGGTCCGTTTGCCGGCCTGCACCCGCTGTCCTGCGTGGACGGCACCGAGCGCTTCGGCCTCCTCCAGCCACAGCACTACTCCTCCTTCCAGGCTCCAGAACCGTACAAGTTCACCTACGACACAGCACCCTCCGGAGGGGAGGCCGCCTCCCAGCTGCAGAAGACGGCCAACCATCGGCTCTACGTGGCACACCCGACCTACGAGTTCGCCGTGCCTGGGTACCTGGGTGCGGGCTCCTATGCCACACTCTACAAGGATGCGGGTGGCTCGCAGCCAGAGGCCGACCCGGGGCGTGTGTGCACAGGCATGGGTGTGGCTGGAGCCCCTCGTGGTGCCAGCCCCTCCACCACTCATGAACGTGGCTATGAGGCCTCAGCCAAACACCCGGGCTGGAAACAGATCCTGGGCAAAGGGGCCTATGCAGACCGGGGTGACTATGGACAACTGCCCTCCAGTGCTGGCCACCCCTACTATAATGGCGAATTCCCCTGCCGATACGGCGCTTCCACCCCCGCTGCGGCCACCACCCCAGCCCTGCAGACCATCATCACCACCACTACCAAGGTGTCGTATCAGCCCTGCAAGCCCTCCGTGGTCAAGGAATACGTGCCGGGTCTCTATGACGTCAAGAACCTGGCCAACACCGGCACGCTGCTGGACAGCAGTTCCCCCAACCCTTACTCTGAGCTGAAGGCGCCAGAGGACTCGGGAGTCATCAAGTCAGCACCGGCCTACCAGCCGGAGGCCATGTCCTCGAAGGAGAGGGCCGAGCCTTTTGACTTTTATCGATATGGAAGCTACACATCGAGTGGCTACCCTGAGCGGATCGGCCACCCCAGGTACGATAATGGCGAATACTAGAGAGCGAGAGAAAGAGGTTATGGTTTCCTTTTTGCCAAAGGAATTTCCCTAAATGTGTTTATACATGTGTTCCTGCATGGGAAAGACTGCTGAACTGTTCGCAAGTCAATACTTAATGTGAAAATCACTGCTACTATTTATACTACTGGACTGTGAGGAGAGAAATGTGATCACATGCGGTGGAGCCGTGTACGACTGGTGTTAACGAATGTTAACATGTATGATATTTCACGTGTGGCATTACTGAAGACAAGGACATTTGACGACTATTTCAGTGTTTTGTTTTATATGAGCATAAAGCACAAAATAAATATTGTGATGTCAATAATTCCCTGGGGTGCGTTATTTACCTTGTTAAAATGTAAGGCATTTTAAGAAAACAGAAAACATGAAAATTCTCCATTTCAGTGAATTTCAGTGGAAGTCAAGAAATACTTGTGCTGGCATTATAAATTGTAAAGTCAAATACTCATGAATATACTCTGAATTGATTTATACATTTTTAGTTTAATGAGGCTCAAAGTAGGGGACACCGTCACCTTAGCTTTTCTTGAAGTTGTCAAGCGAATGATTTGTTGATGGTCAGTAGAGGGTCATCACAGCTTTAACGGGCCGCACTGACAGCGTCTTTCTGCACCATTGGGTCCTTGGGGGTGGCGTCACCACCCCTCCCACTCCTTCAGAACACGGAAGCTAGATGCCATAAGAGCATCTAGCTTATTTCTATGGGGTGAGAGAGGATCGTGTCATCAGGGCATCCAGAAACACCCGCTTCCCTCTGGGTGTGACTCCCATCATGCTGCTAAGCTGAGAAGCCGAGCAGCTAAGAGACGTGTGGCCGGCCGATGGTGCCGCCTTCCCAGTGCATGACACGACAGACCGGGTATGAGTTTGACCCAGAGATCTCTTCCGTTTTATCCAAGCATTTAGGCTTCCTTGCCTGCTTGGAGATGACATTCACTTTGGTCGTCTAGCTCCTTAAAAACTGGCAAGGTTTCTCCATAATCCCTACAGTGTGGTGCAGTGACGTAGAGGACATCTCAGCAGCCGAAGAAACGGCCAAGCACACGCAGGTGTTGACTCTGCTGCTGAGATCATACAGCCCCTATGTTATGACCTCCCAGAACTGCAAACTCATGAGGGGAAGAAGGATTATTGTTGTGAGGAATCAAAAAGCAGCCTGCTGGTGAAGCAGTGGCTGATGGCATTGGGCTTCTTTCGGTCTGCCCAGCATTCAGCTAGCGCTGTTCCGATAGAATCGCGATAAGTGGCTGGGAAAAACAGCATTGCTCAATCAGACGGCCATGACTTCAGCACATCCAAACAAACAGAGATGAAACGACCAATTAGACTTGGCAGATTAGCCAGGCCTGTCCAGCACCCTGAGACAGGCAATGGAGGAGCCAATAGATAAAGAGATAGTCCAGGTCTGAGCCAATGAGCACATGGCTTGAGAAGATTACAGACCTGAGAATTATCACTCAGATATTTATAGTGATTTGCATCTGAATAATGCTTCATTTCAGCAACAGCCACAATAACAGCAGGCATGGTAGTGACCAGGCTGTCATGAAAAATGTGGCTTTTGATAAAGTGCTTCTGTTTATCTTTATATTTGTACTGTAAGCCAAAAAGGGTGGCGGCATTTATATAGGCTTTAAATGTATAAAAAATTGGAAAGAATTAATGAAGCATGAAATGGCAACAATTACAAATTACTAGTTCTATGGCAAAAAAAGAGTTTTGTTTTATTTTTAAAAGCTGTGTGAAACATCTTGATTTTCCATTTCCACTATCATATTCAACTCAATTGGTTTCCATGAGAACAACATTGATGCTCTTCGTGGTACAAAAATAAACATGGACTCATTAGGACCATGTGAAATCTGCATTTGAAATCTGAGGGTCTTTGTTCTCTTTCATTACAAACGCAGCTCAGATCTCGTAGCTGTTTCACACACACACACCTGAGCCTCCATCACCCCTATATCCTATCTAGCCCTCATGACTTCCACCAAACTTCAAGAAGATGTGTTTACAAACAGTTGGAGTGAGATATGCTGTGTCTTAAGCCAAGCCTGGTTATCTCTGCACCCTTATATCACATCAAAGGGCTTCAATATGTGAGATATGCTTAATAGCAGGAGCCTCCATTTAGCCACTGAACAGAAGAGGAAAATGAAAGATCAGGGGCACCTGAAGACTTCTATTAGACAGATGGCATGCATTCAATTCACAGAGTGTAGGAGTGTAAGTGACTTACCTAATAGCAATGCTTACAAACGAAGAGTGAGAATGGGCAACAGACTGCTTCAAGGTGAATGTTTAAAAATCTTAAATCCTCCATTCTGTCTCTTGGGCGACAGCAGTGACGTCTGTCCACAGATGGGAGCTTTCGATTTTGGCCAATGACTCCATTCTGGAATCTAGGCTATGGAACGCCAAGGGGGTGTCGCTAATGGTTCCGGGGGTGTTGTAGGGACAGGTGAGTCCCTATCTGATGCACTGCAAGAGATGAAGGAATACTTAGCTTCTTGAATGCTCCAGGCACGTGACACTAATGTAAATCACCCTTTGTTTAGAATAATTATGAGTAATTATGCTGTATGCTGAAATAGCCTCATGGAGCAACCTGGGGAGATGGGTCATAAACATCGTAACAGTGAACATGGACACTGTGGAAATGAACACTGTGGACATGAACACTGTGAACATGGACATTGTGAACATGAACAGTGTGGACATGAACACTGTGAACATGGACAGTGTGGACATGGACAGTGTGGACATGAACACTGTGAACTGTGAACATGGAACATAAGAAATTTACAAACAAGAGGAGGCCATTCTCCTCTTGGACCTCTCCTTGGATCGCCACCTTATTGTGGTGGAGGGGTTTGCGTGCCTCAGTGACCCTGGGGGCTATGTTGTCGGGGGCAATAGCCCCTGGTAGCGTCTCCCAAGGCGAAAAGGTCCCAGGGGAGGGGCCAGACAAAGAGCAATCCAAAAGAACCCTATGACAAGTATTACTAACAAAGGCTCGTTTCCCTCACCTGG
>JAODKF010000100.1:483578-506210 GCA_026779585.1 Mormyrus proboscirostris
GCTCTCTGGCTGCTCCCCTCCGTCTGCTGACTGTCCGCTGGGGTTCCGCTCTCGCTCTCTGGCTGCTCCCCTCCGTCTGCTGACTGACCGCTGGGGTTCCGCTCTCGTTCTCTGGCTGCTCCCCTCCGTCTGCTGACTGACCGCTGGGGTTCTGCTCTCGTTCTCTGGCTGCTCCCCTCCGTCTGCTGACTGATCGCTGGGGTTCTGCTCTCGTTCTCTGGCTGCTCCCCTCCGTCTGCTGACTGATCGCTGGGGTTCTGCTATCCCTCCCTGGCTACTCTCCTCCATCCCCCGACCCGTTTCAAGGGCCTTGCTCTCGATCGCTCTACTTGCATTCACAAGATGGTCTGCAGATTAAATAAACAGCCATTATTAGCATAAAGGGAGAGTTTGCCAATTACAATCTTATGGTGGGATAGTTGTTCTTTTTAAAGAAAAGTCCTACTGCTAGTTTGGACGCTGTTAAATTACACAGATGGGATGCTGATACTCTAGCAATCACTCTTCTGTAATCAGTGTACTGTAATCAGTGTACTGTAATGCTAAACTAGCACTTTATTCTAAATCCTTGTTCACTTTATCAGATCCACCAGGGGAGCTGCACGTCTCCCCAGCTTGCCGGCCGGTGCGGCACAGAGCCCTCTGGGAGCGCGGCTCCGTGTCGCCGCCTTCACGTCGTGACTTTTGCCTCGGCTTGCCTGCTCACAGCGGCGCCTTTTTGCCGCGGCGAATACACTGAATAATAGAGGCGGCGCGGAGGCTCCCCTGGGCCGGCGTGTAAACGGAGGGTCACCGTGCAAATAGACACCTTGGGACGCCGGCGAGAGCAGTGAAAGTGGCGCAGCGTGTAATGTCAGCCCCGCTCATGCATTATTATCGGCGTTCGTTTATTTCCTTACTTACCACAGGGATGCTGCAGATCGCATTCTGACTCTCTCTAATCTCCAGGTAACGTAAATAGAACGTAAATAGAACTAATGGAAGTGAAACAAGTGAGGGCAGATTTAAGGGGACACGGATCCAGGGGCGCCGTGTGACATTGGGTGACAGCCGCGGTCAGCGCTGCCGTCTATCTATCTGCGTTTCTCTTCTGTCACTCCTCTGTCAACCAGCACCTCCTTACATTTACGAAACAAAACACGGACCCGTGATTTTACAAAGCTGTGATTTTTTTTCTTGCTATTTTGATGGAGACTTAAGGATGTAGCCGTTATTAAACCATAAATATACGTTGGCCATTTATGGTCATTTATGTGCTATTGACTTAGTACTTGTCGCATTTGCTTTTGAATAATTTACCCGGCGTGTTGTTGTGCCTCCACATCCCAAACACCGGCAGCGTCAGTGTTGTTTATCTTTTATTAATGACTTTGGTTATCAGATCCTCCCTTCTGATCCGTTTGTCTAGATTATTAAACTTCACAAGCAAATGTCCCTAAATATTGATGGCACATGCAAACTTATCACTGACCTTTAAATATTAAAGCTGCTTTAAAATTGCACTTAAAATGAAAACATGAACAGGACCCGGCGGTGCCTACAGGATAGGGGCAGGAATAAAGAATTGATGATATAAATAGTGCCCGTGTGCGCTTAATCGTAACGGAAACACACTGCCTCGCGTTTATCTCGACTGCGTATTTTTATATCTGTTTGTGAATCGTGTGATTCAGATAAAACATACCGGCCTCGATGTGGTGAGATTTAGCAGAAACATCATCACTGATGGACAGGGGCACTGCTAGAGATTTTTGGCCCATGAAAGTGTATCGTTTTGGGCCCTGAACCCAGACCAATCTAATTATGTGTGAAAATTTTACGACCCCTTGGAATCATCCTAACTCCTCCTGCCCCCCCATGGCACCCCTGCTGAAGGATTTTTCAGGAATTTCATGCTAATATATATGGTCACCTTCCCTTAGAATGAAGAGGAAGTTTTACTCGTGGGAAGAGTGCATGAACCTGAGAGAAGTCAAGGTAAGAGTTTTATCTGGGACATCTGACCTGTATATCAAACCACGTTTAATCACTTACGAATCGACTGGCCATGGATCCAGTCCCGCTGTTATCCTGTCAGAATATCAAACCGTGTTTAATCACTTACGAATCGACTGGCCATGGATCCAGTCCCGCTGTTATCCTGTCAGAATATGAAACCGGGTTTAATCACTTACGAATCGACTGGCCGGGATCCAGTCCTGCTGTTATCCTGTCAGAGGTGTGAGTGAAAATTATCCTGTAAAGATCTAAGTCTTCCCAGCCTTCTTTTATATTTAGTCAAGTATAATGATCCTGTAAGCATGTAAATTCAGATTGATAACGGTTTTAATTCTGCTACCAAGAATGTATTTAATTGGTCTGTATGATTTGCTGCACAAGTCATAAAAAAACTGAATTTGTTCGCAGTCTCTCAAGAAACTTAGTCATGCCAACATTGTGAAATTAAAGGAGGTAATTCGGGAGAATGACCACTTGTACTTTGTGTTTGAGTACATGAAAGAAAACCTCTATCAGCTTATGAAAGACAGGTAAGCCTTCATCTCTGCTTGGAATCTTCATATAATAATCACAGCAGCTCATGTCACAGTCATGCTTTTGTTTGTTCCTGGATTGACTTTACAAACACTCACTTATTGTTTCAAATAGATAAATAAATAAATAAGTAAATAAAAACTCCTCTCCTGATGTGTGTGGTGACTTTGAAGCTTTGTATGTAATTTTATGTAACGATCACATTTGATGATTCTGAATCCAGCAGTGTGACAGTTCTGGTTTATTGACTCTCTGTTTACAGAAACAAGTTGTTCCCAGAGTCAGTCATCAGAAACATAGTATATCAGATATTACAGGGGCTGTCATTTATTCATAAACATGGTAGGTCTCTAATCCAAGAACTCTCATTTGAGGAACAAGAAGAAGGGACTCAGCCGCTCATTAATACTTCATGGTGCGGCTGTTTATTTGCGCTTATCCGCAGTAGGATTAGATGTGCATGTGACCTTATGCGCTGCGCTCCTGCTGGCATCTTTGTTTACTTTCCAGCGAATCCTACACTTTGGTTTTAAAGCAGCTGCAGATAACTCAGTTCTTCTTGTTCCTCTGAGAGATAAGAGGGCTTGGGTTACTGGTTGGCATCAGAACCAAACACATATTCTCATACAAGTCCTACAAATAATAGTGGCAGGCTGGATTTGCCCTGTCTGGGTGTGCCTGATGGGAACACACCAAAATCCTCCAGATTCTAGGTCTCCGTAAGGATGGAAACGTTTGAGGCCTGCGGAACAACAGCAAGACACTTAGAGTGTTCTAGCAGAATGAGAGCAGGGTGAATCAGGTGCCAACAAGGTATCACAAGCCCTCACGACAAATGGCTTGATCTCTGAGTTGATTTTTCTCATCTTCTCTTTATGTATCTTTGCTGCTCCTCCATCTGTCTGCTGCCAGGGAAAATAAGATGTTCTCTGAGAATGAAATTAGGAACGTAATGTTCCAGGTGCTCTCTGGTTTAGCATTTGTGCATAAGCATGGTAAGACTCCTGCTCGCACTGCTTTTCCGCTCACCTCTTCACTCTGATTATTACTCTGTAAATATGCTCTTGTTGCTGCTCTTGTGGGCTCTTGGCATTATGAATATCGTGTGATGGTTCTGTTTTAGCGTGCTTTATCAGGCTGCCTTATCTTCCCATGACCGGCCAGGCTTTTTCCATCGTGACATGAAGCCCGAGAACCTGCTCTGCATGGGCCCTGAACTGGTGAAGATAGCAGATTTTGGGTTAGCGAGGGAGATCCGCTCTCGGCCTCCGTACACAGACTACGTGTCCACGAGATGGTGAGATTCCTATAGACGTTTAACACAGATACCCTGCCATGTACCGCGAGTGGTTACTCAGGAAGAGCACTGTGTTTTTAAATGTCTTTTTTAAATGACATACCTGCAAAATTTGAAATAGCAGCTAAAATTATATATTACATCACAGAAAATCAACATATGTAGAGTGAAATGAGTAATTATTAATGGTAACACTTTACTTGATGGCACAAAGAATATTATGCTGTTACTATATTAATCAACCACAAACTAAGTCTTAGTTAAATATTCATTTCATGTTAATTCATCATTAATGAACCGTGACACATATTATCTCAAGCAGTTACTATATCTGTTGCTATATCTATTAAACAATTCTATAAAACTTTTTGAACTTCTGAAGCAACCACTGAAGAAACAAGTAATGAATAACACAAGTGAAATGCTGATCTCACATGTGTTTATCATTAATGAATCATGGTGCATCTGCTATCTCAAGTAGCGAATATTTTTGTTCATGATTGGTACTTCAGTAATAACTGAGTTATTACTAAGTGTTTATCCCCAGTCAAGTAGTGTCACATTAATAATAATAAAAATGACAAATGAATACTTAGCGAGTGTCTGCATGGGGGTCGGCTGTCTCTGCATGGGGGTCGGCTGTCTCTGCAGGTCTTCTGATTCACTGGGCTCTGCAGGTACCGAGCTCCAGAGGTGTTGCTCAGGTCCCCATCCTATAACTCCCCCATCGATGTGTGGGCTGTGGGCTGCATCATGGCTGAGCTCTACACCTTACGGCCGCTCTTCCCCGGCAACAGCGAGGTGGACGAGATCTTCAAGATCTGTCAGGTCCTTGGCACAGTGAAGAAGGTGAGCAGCTGGCAGACCTCAGAGACCCCATGGGCTCTTTAGTAGCTAATGTCCTTTCCTGCTGCGTTTTTCTCTACCAAGAATGCAAAGATCGTACTTGTGGTCTTAAGACCGGTCTTGCTAACTTGCTTTATAAGAATGAACTTGGGGTGAAATTAATTCTGGGATAGGTCTCTCTTGGCAAAGATCCAACCAATGCATCTGTGAAATTTTACCGTCTTTCATACTTCTGTCTTTGACTATTGGAACTGGTCTTTGGTGATGGAACATGACATATAGCGGGTACACCAGAACACAAGTATGATCAAGTATGCACCACTGTGTATCTTAGTGTACTCTTCAGGAGGGTCACGACCTTAGTGAATGACTCAAGAATTAGTCACGACATAAAGACCTAGTGCAGGCCCCCTGTGTGTGAGCTGCTGTACATCTCTCATTATGTATGTGACACCTTTCATTTCACCTTTCATCGGCTACAGAGCGACTGGCCAGAAGGCCACCAACTCGCCTCAGCGATGAATTTCAGATTCCCACAGTGTGTCCCGACCAACCTGAAAACGCTCATCCCCAATGCCAGCAGTGAGGCCATATCCCTGATGAAGGACATGCTGCATTGGGACCCCAAGAAGAGGCCCACGGCCATACAGGTACGGCCTGGAGCCCCACCCACTGGGCCTGCTTACTGGCCCCACCCCCTACACAGAATGGGGCGCATCGCAGATTCCATTTGTCATTGACAGGGTAACATTATGCACCATAATGTTAGAAAAAAATGTTGAAATATAAATGGTCAGGCTGTTGGTTTGGCAGGTGTTGGTTTGTTTTTCTAAACCTCAAGGCAACATCTGTATTCCTTGGTTACAGGCTCTGAAGTACCCCTACTTCCAAGTGGGGCAGGTTCTAGGTCCACCCAGTCAGTATCAAGACCAGCACAAAACCCAGGTGAGGACAGTGCAGGCGGCTGAACCAAAGCCCCTGGAGGCCCCAGAGCAACCTCAGAAGGTTCCGGGCTTGGACCAGAGTAGGCCCCGCCTCCGGCCTCTGCAGCAGATTCCTGTGCCCCAGCAAATCTCCATCCAGGATATACACCATGGAGGCAGCGAAACAGAGAAAATCTTGCCACTCAGCCTCGGCAGCAGCTACTCTACAGTGGTGAGGATCACACAGCTCCGACTCCTGGCACCTCACACAGCTCCGACTCCGGGCACCTCACGCAGCTCCTACTACGGGCACCTCACACAGCACCTCACACAGCTCCGACTCCTGGCACCTCACACAGCTCCGACTCTGGGCACCTCACACAGCTCCGACTCCGGGCACCCCACGCAGCTCCTACTACGGGCACCTCACACAGCACCTCACGCAGCTCCGACTCCTGGCACCTCACACAGCTCAGACTCCAGGCACCTCACACAGCACCTCACGCAGCTGTATATGTGTGTGTCACTCTACAGTGACACACACAGCACTTAATCGGAGATGTCACTGCTCTGATCAGGACCATGTTTCTGATGACAGAAAGCAGCTCTGGCAGGTAGCGAGAACTGCGTGATGGGGATGAAGAGTGGCCGCAGACGATGGGGTCAGAGCATGCTGAAAGCAGCTGACAGCTGGGAGGACTTTGATGATGCTGACATGGGCGTGTCCTACTCAAAAAAGCCCAGTGTCTCTTCAGTCAAAGAGCAAACCCGGCAAGTGTCAACTTCCATGAAGGTTCAGTTTGATTGTCTGTCCCGGCGCCCTTTGGTTGCTTCAAGGTCTCATTTAATGCTTTTGTCACTTCTCATTGCTTATCAGGCCCGTGGAGGTAAAATCCTTGAATTCCTACAGTGCTGTCATCAAGTTGCCAAGCAGCAGTGCCCTGAAGCGGATTGACTCTGAGACATCCACCTCTTCATCCGCCAAACAGCACTACCTAAGGCAGTCGCGGTATCTCCCTGGTAAGTGTGTTAGGTCTTTAGTGTCATCTTCTGAAGCATCAGATCAATTAATGATTTTAGCATCAACTAGCATCATGGGAAGATAACAGTTCCCCCTCAACACACGATGGAACGTCACCAGTCTCAGTGTATATGTAAGCATTTCTGAGGCATCCCAGCATTTGTTTCTTCATCCAAAATCAACTGTTTAATTATGATTTTTCTGTTTAATTCCATATCAAGTGTTTCTGAACATTTGATTATGTAATTATTATACCAAGGGTACTTGTGCTTCTGGTGATCTGATTTTTATTAGGAACCACTGTAAAAGCTGTCTGGTGTGCCTGGTGTATGTTGTTACATGTTGGCTTAACACTCTTGCTTTTTGATTACCTATGATCTGCTATGTAATAGAGAAGTAGTAATTTGATTTGCGCTTTCATTTTAGGAGTGAATCCCAAGAATACATCGTTAGTTGGGAACAAGGACTTGGGGAATGATCTCTGGGGTGGTGGGAATGCTTTACTCCGCAAGCCACTCAGGCCTATTGGAGCCGCACTGTCACTCTCCAGGGTCAATACAGGTGACGGACTCTTTCACGTACAGTTGCCTCCACTGTAGTTGAGATTAAAGTGCTGAAGTTGATCGCTCTGTCTCACACTCCTAATTTCCCTGCTTCCCTTTTCATACTAATTCTTCTCGGCGCTGTTTGGAGTAGGCTTAAGTGGCAGTTCCTGGCAGAGATGCAGCTTGTTTTATTCATTCAATACGTAGACAGACACAAAAACCCTATCTCTGTTCCCTTGATTGTTTATTCATGGGAACGGGGGGTTTTGGGGCAGCCGCCAAAGCTCAGGTGTCCCACTAGATTGTTGCTTGAGATGTTTCAAGATCAGTTTCTCCATCTAAAGTCAGATTTGTCCCAGACCATGCTATACCCCCATCCTTATTTCCCTTCATTCTCCTTACTTTCCCCATCTTTATTTCCCTTCATTTTCCTTACTTTCCCCATCCTTATTTCCTTTCATTTTCCTTACTTTCCCCATCCTTATTTCCTTTCATTTTCCTTACTTCCCCATCCGTATTTCCCTTCATTCTCCTTACTTTCCCCATCCTTACTTCCCTTCATTCTCCTTACTTCCCCATCCTTATTTCCCTTCATTTTCCTTATTTCCCCATCCGTATTTCCCTTCATTCTCCTTACTTCCCCATTCTTATTTCCTTTCATTTTCCTTACTTCCCCATCCTTATTTCCCTTCATTTTCCTTATTTCCCCATCCGTATTTTCCCTTCATTCTCCTTACTTCCCCATTCTTATTTCCTTTCATTTTCCTTACTTCCCCATCCTTATTTCCTTTCATTTTCCTTACTTTCCCCATCCTTATTTCCTTTCATTCTCCTTACTTTCCCCATTCTTATTTCCTTTCATTCTCCTTACTTCCCCATCCTTATCGCCTTTCATTTTCCTTACTTTCCCCATTCTTATTTCCTTTCATTTTCCTTACTTCCCCATCCATATTTCCTTTCATTCTCCTTACTTCCCCATCCTTATTTCCTTTCATTTTCCTTACTTTCCCATCCTTATTTCCTTTCATTCTCCTTACTTTCCCCATTCTTATTTCCTTTCATTCTCCTTACTTCCCCATCCTTATCGCCTTTCATTTTCCTTACTTTCCCCATTCTTATTTCCTTTCATTTTCCTTACTTCCCCATCCTTATTTCCCTTCATTTTCCTTACTTCCCCATCCTTATTTCCTTTCATTTTCCTTACTTTCCCCATCCTTATTTCCCTTCATTTTCCTTACTTCCCCCATCCTTATTTCCTTTCATTTTCCTTACTTTCCCCATCTTTATTTCCTTTCATTTTCCTTACTTTTGCCCTCTGACTTTCACTGTTTATGTCTCTCATGTTCCTCTTCAACCCATCTGTTCTTCTCCTCTACGCACAGAAGAGTGTGTAGCTAAACCCTCAAACAAACCTGCATTAAAAGAAAAGATTCTTGACCAAATGGAGCATCCTAAAGGTAATTCATACTTGGAGCAAACTTTTTTTGATAAACCACAGTTTTGACCGTCATTTTGGAGCAAAAATTATTTTTTTAGCAAGTTAAAATTCCATTAAATGCCCATGTTGTCTGCTGCCAGGGAATTTTGTGACCACAAACTTTAGCCCGGCTGGCAGCTACATCACATCATATCACAAGGAGGAACCTGGATCTGCAGGACAGCGGCTTCACCTGGATCCTTTGGGTGGCACATCTGCAAGTAAGAGATCCTCCCGTCTGTGTCACATCCTGACACTTTTTGTTTCCTTACTCTCTGCGGACAGCTCTCTTCTCAGCTCCACATGCCTTTCCTTTATCCTACCTATACCTCTCTGTAACTGCCTCTTTTCTTCCACTCTCAGTTGACCTTTCTTCCACTGCTGCTCTTAGAAATAACAAACTGAGACCATCAAAGCTAAAATCACCTTCCAATAAAGCCGTGTCTGAAGGTAATGTGCAGCGCTCGCCAGTGCGATCACATCTCTGGGCATGAAAAACGCATACCTCAGCCATGCTAATCATGCCTCTGTTGTGTGACAGAATATGAAGGCTGGAAAATTAAAGCATCCAAATGGCAGATGTCAGGGACCAGCTTTGCCACACCAGGGAAGGGCCTGCTGTCCAGACCTGCTCCAGTGCAGCCGGTCCATGGGAGAACAGACTGGGCTGCCAAATATGGAGGCCATCGGTAGCACCACGATCCACCAGAACATCCCACGTATTTGGCAACAACACACGGGCCTCTCCATGTGGGAAAACCTGTGTGAGGTGAAGTAGACTTTGTCTTGAACTGGGCATATAATCTCAGTGTCGCTGTTATCCCTGTGCAGAAAATGTCTAAGGATGATTACAGCAAAGGTATATTACTTACCAAGCAAGATAATGTGGCTTTTAGATATTAAAAGTTTGACCCAATAGGTTTCCCTGTCTGATATAATTTGTCTTGTTCAGTTAGAGATCTGCTATGGAAAAAAAATATTAAAATGAGGTCACAACACCACTCACTAAATAATTTTTTGTACTGGAGAAAAAACACTTAAGTTGCTCTTTTAGAATTCCCACCACGATATGACTATCTTTGCATAGTACTGTGTTGAATACTTGGACTGTAGCATGAGATTATTTTAAATTATTTCAAGATTTGTATGAAAAACATTTGTTTGGATATATATGCAAAACACAAGAGAGTGAAAAATAACTTAACTTACAGAAACTTGCCCGAAGTGAGATTTGGGTTATTTGCTGTTCCCAGTACAGTATTTTCTGTAAAATGGTTTATTTTAGAACCCCTGTATACTTCTTAAGTTAGAATATAGATTTGATTTTCCAGTAAAGTGCGTTAAAAGCATAAGACATAGACACAAGTTAACATTTTTATTGTCTTGTTTTAAATGCATTTTGTATTTTTACTTGTGCGTCATAGTCTTTTAAATATAACATGACCTTTCCACACGTTTCTAAAAACCAAAATGCCATACATGTGTCTACTTGGTTTTACATAGTAACTTTTTAATGGGGAACATTACTCATGTGCATTCATACTTTTATAATTTTTCTTGTACAATAAAATTTGCAATAGTTTACAAATTTCACCCTGGTGTGGATGGTTTGATACTTTGTGTGAGAGTACAGGGCACATAGAAAATCTAATCCTTTGATATGTAGCTTAATAGTAATTATTATGATGTGTAATTACACGCATGGTACTACTGACAACAAGAGGTACAAAACCTGCAAGCTTTCAAAACGCAAAATGCTTTATACAAAAGATCAGAATATATTTTCCATAAAACACATACAGGTATACAAAAATAACTCACTGTGAGAGTATCTAGGTCTACTTGATTGGTCAGTAATGCCATGAAAAGTATCTCCATTAGTACACATGGGATGCGGAGAGTTCTGCTGATAATCACTATGGCCCATGGGGAATCTGTAACATGCCTAGTCCAGTCCTACCTAACATCACCAGACTGAAAGAGAAAAGAAAACGAGGTAATGATTTGATGATTAAACACAAAGCAACCAAATGACAGTTTGTAAGTGGTGCCTGATGATTGGGTGACAAGTCTATGATCCACTCTTTTGACTTTCTACATGACTATTACAAGAAAAAGATCAATGCCTGAAAAAGCATGAAAAGCCACTTCAGCTTTGTTTCATTATCCTTTATGATACAAGGGTAGAGCACTACCCACTCTAAGCAGCGTAAATGAATGTGGTGTGGGCCAAGCGGCATACCTGGCTGCTGCCATCAGGCCCGCTGGCATGAACTTGCCGGAGTTTAAAAACCGGAATCCCATGACCCCCGCTAGACTTGCTGAGGTTGCTTTTTAGAAACATCAAGGTTTAACATGCGTTAACAGTGCTGTGCTGGAGAAATCAGTTTGTTAAGGAAGATCACATCTGTGCTCCGGAACTAGGTAAACACCGTGTACCCACCTAGAAGAACCCAAACATGTTTGGGATTCTGACATATCTTGTAGGTACCAAGTGCAGCAAAGCCTCCAAAGAGCAGACCAGCGGCCAGAGAGGGGACACTACCTACAGCAGGCAGGGCAGGGGGCACAGAACAACACAAGCAACAGGTTTCATCAGGAAATCAATGAAACGCCTAAAAAATAAAAATCTATACACCTTGGATTTGGTTTGGATTAATCTAGAACATTTATGGTATAGCTAGGATATGTAATCCACACTTCAGGCACAAAACCTTTTAACAATGCGGAAGCATATACAGTAGTACCTTGGAACACGAACTTAATTTGTTTCAGATGGCTGGGCGAGTTGCAATTTGGTCAGGTCTATGTCGAATTTCTCCATAAGAAATAATGGAAATTAATTTAATCCATTCCAGACCGCCAAATGCTTGGCTATTTAAACTTATTTACCTACCTAACCAATGATAAAGCATTATCAAATAAATCAAAACTAATACACACGAAAAAGCACAAACAAAAGCAAAATAAATAAATAAAATGACAATCCCATACTCAGCCGTGAGAGCAGACACACGTACACTACCATTATGTCTCGCTATAATTTCCTTTTTAATTCTAGAGTTACTCTCACTACTTTCCTCTTTGATTTGCTGCTATCTCTGCTCGCTTTCTTAGGAGCCATCATTAGTGTTCCTGTAAATGTACTGTGGATAAAGCACAAAAGACCAAACACAGCAACACAGCTTTCACACGTCGATCTCGGTCGCGCGGCACTGAGCGGTTCATAGGCATTGTTTTATGTGTCTTTCTCTATTCAATAAAGACAGACAGCTGAGACTAACTTGTCTTCTCTTTATAAATTTGAGAGTCCTATACACACTTCACCTGGGTCTCTTTTTCTTAACAGTGTTACACTTTTTCAGGCCCCTCCTACAACAGGCATAAAACAATTGTTCCTATTGTTACAGGCATCCCAGCTGGCCCGTTTGTCTTCGTGCAAAAAGCCCAACAGTCACGCGTCTCGGTCAGTACATGCTTTAGCAGGAAAGGTCGAGCTCCATGATTTCGGTCGAGAAAAATTAAACAGCTGGTGAGTTAAAAGGCGTTCGAGTTCCAAGGTACTATCGTATAAGATTATATTGCCGACACTAAATTAAATTTGTCTCTCACTCTCTGTCTCAGCAGACACAACGCCACACACGTAGTACGACAAGAGAGATGGTACTGAATCCTTGAAGTTACTATTAACTTACTATCGCGTTTAGTATGCATCGATGAAGACAATCACGGTAGCAGTTAGTTACCCACGGAGTTATTACCTGCTTTAACATATCCCACAATACCTCCGATTACTATCAGAGCGGAGTATCCATATCCCATCCAGTCAATGGGCATTTCTTCGCCTAAAAGTACGATGTATTTAGCTGTTATAACAATACAAATATGTGCACCACACTTAATAAGCTGTTACCAGTAGACATGTAGCTACTCATTTCTAACTTTAGTTTACTTGAGATTCGTATGTAGATACAAAAGACAGGTTGGAATAGGAGCATTAGCTATGTAGTAATATGAGGTTTAGTCAGACTGTTTGGCTTTTAAAATGAATAACCTTAGCTAAAACTAGGCGGCGCACATGTTCTACTCACAAATATTAAGTAATAGTCTATTTAAACTGTCCAAATTATTAAACAGCTGCGGAGATTGAACTCTAGGTTTTACGCGATCGCCCAACCTTTACAAACAGGAAGTGAAACTCCGGAAGTGTTGCTCGCTGGAAGCCCACGTGTAACCCAACACAGGACTGGTGACGCTATGCACTTCGAAAGTTATTTTTTCTTTATCGTAAACAATGGTTAACATTTATGCATGAACTCCCGTATCATTCAAATAAAAACAATAAACAAACCACAGGAAGTTTTGATGCCTTCGGTTTTTACAACCGCGTGAATCGTGCCAGAATTCACAGCTTTCGGTGCATCATAACCATGAAATGTTCCCCTATAGACCACGGCAATGACATACTGTGGTGAACATGACTATTGTGTATACGACCATAAGTGTCACACGGAGCTAAAATTGGCGATGTTCGTGTGTCAACATATACAGGAACCAAGAGTGCAGTACGGTATCAAATGTAAAATAACCACCCAAGCGACATACTGCTGGTAATTGACTGCTACAGTTCGCGAACGTTTCAACCACTGATGGAAAAGTGCAGCCATTCATTCTTTGAGAACTTGATTTACTTGTAATAAAGACATTATACAATTCATTAAACTTGAAAAGGTTATTTATTAGTTTTTTGTTTCTTTTTCTTTTCACCTCCCCGTGTTTTCACTTTTTTTGTGCAACTGGACTCCTCCGTGATCACTTCCTCTGTGAAAATTTCTTTCTTTCTCCTTTTGGGTTCAGTTGCAGTCGTGCATGCTAAAGCAAGGAATGCAACAGAAATTTGGTACAACTCTCAATGTAAGTTTTACCATTTCCATTATTTTACACACCTTTCTAACACCCTTTTAGGTTTAAAAAAGTTCAGTGAATCATAGACAAACTATTATTTTAATACAATTACAAAGCATAGATGAAGCAGCAACACAATGCGTACATTTAGACAGGGTCTGAGATAATGCTATTGTTTAATGTGAAATGGTTTCAAATTGAGAAATATAAAAGGAACTTTGTACAGGCGCCTGCAAATGATCCCAGTTGTACAATATGGAAGAGCCGTCAGTTTGAATACGTTACAGCACCTTGGGAGGAGACGGCCTGCACGTCCTGCTCTGCAGTGCATTCCCCCTGTGGGCCTGGCTGCCACACAGACAAGCAGCTCAGCCTGGCGGTGGTGTTCACCATCCCCAGTAAAGCTGGAGCCTCCGTCACCTAAAAGGGGAACAATCTCTCTCACTGGAGATACCATGCAGTGCTTACTGTCACACACAAGTGCTGAATGCAGAAAATGTTGTAAACAGAACATATTTATATGTGAAAGCTGAGTCTGTGGTGCAACTCAATCTCTGGTGTGAATTTACATTGACTAGGATAGTTTGATATTGTAATACATACACCACCTTTTCAAGATTGACGTTCCATAATTTGATGAATCCATCATTTGATGCCGAGACAAGGACACAGAGATTGCCCACTGTACAACTGTCCAGTGTTTTTACTCTATTAAAGAAAGTTGAAATAAAATACTTTCATTCAGGAAATCATTGGCATGAGATACAGGAATAAATGTTTGCAAACAGTAAACCAGTGTAAGACCTTTTGCCTATTTCCTCTCAATGGCAGAAAGATAAATGACCACACCTGTTTTCATGGGCGACGAACTCACAGACACACTTCTTGGAATCAGTATCGAAAAGTCTCACTAATTCATCATCTCCAGCGACTGCAAGGACTGAATTCTGAGAGACAAGAACACTTTAGTTTGAAAATGACACATAAAATGTATTTAATACTGGTACTACTAAAACAGACAGGAAAAGTTTAAAAAAAAAAAAAAACGAACACTGTCCAGATAAAATCATCTTTTTAAACAGAGTGTATTAATAATTATAGCAAAAACGCTATAGAATCTACAATCTAAGACAACTTTATAGCTGTGGAAAGAGGGAACCAAATAGACGTGGCCTTACACTCAGAAACCTAATGGATGAGATCCTCTTTGGACAGGACAGGCTGCCCATCACCGTGGCCGTCTCCAGCTTGTAAATGTCTATTTTGTTATTCACAACCACGACATAGTTATCTCCAGCAGGAGACCACATGACAATATGGGCACCTAAACAAAAAGGGCATGTTTTTAATCCTCTAAGATCAAAGGCTGAAACAAACAACCCAGTGATAAAACTCACAACTTACTTTGTTTAATGTTTTTGATGAAAGCTGACCTCCCATCAATGAGATTCCAAGTCCTAAAGCAACAATAAGGGTCCAGGAAATGAGACGTGCCAATATTTCAGTGATTAATATGTTGGTGCTGATGTTTTATTGATGATGTACAGAAAAAAAGACAAAGTACTCATATGACCGATACCATCGATTGGAAGACAATGTAATGCAATCAGAACAATGAGGGTCAGACCTGAACACAGACGGTTTGCACTGACAAATGCCCAGTACAGAAACATCTGCACTGAATCAACGATACCAGTCATCAGAATAAAAGGATTGCAAGTCATCAGGGTCGGGACCTGATCTTCATTCTGTTGATGTTTTATTCATTTAGACTCATCAGTAAGATGTAGTGCAGGTACTTACTGACACACCTTTAAAATACAAGCCAAGGAAAGCTGACAGGAACAACTCAGTGTCATTACCTACTCATACGTTGCGGTAAAACAGTCACCTGAGTGTCTTGTCAGTTCCCACGGAGAGAGCGAGTTTTCCAGTTGGATGGACAGACACGAATGACACTTGACCCCTGACAAATAAGAAGGAAAAAAAAAAAAAACTTTTCTTCCCAATTCCCAAAAACTTCTTCCTGAAGTTTAATCCCTGAAATATGACAAACACCAGCAGAGCTGACTGAGGAGTGTTCAGCACACTATCACGGCTGACTGAGGAGTGTTCAACACATTATCACGGCTGACTGAGGAGTGTTCAGCACACTATCACGGCTGACTGAGGAGTGTTCAGCACACTATCACGGCTGACTGAGGAGTGTTCAGCAGTGCGGCCCCTGAGACAAACCCACCTATGAGCTTTGATGGATTTCAGACACTCCCACTTGCTGGTGTTCCATACACACAGCAATCCATCCTCTGCTCCGCTCAGAAGGTGTGAAGTGCCGTAAAACTCGAGGCATGAAATTGTACCTGTTCAAACAGCCAAACTCATTAACAAAAACCAAGCGGTGACATCATGCTCCAGTTTGGTGGCACTGTGCTTAAATGAACTGACAGCTAAAGTTAAGTGTTGATCACTGACACAAATTCTCCTTTAGCTAAGGACAAGCACCATGACCAGAGGTGTTTCTATTCCACTACTGATTGTGTTACTCAATCGTGAAATGTTTATGTGCAGTATGCTCATGTATCCACTCACAATCAAACAATATGCAAATGCAGTATGCACATAAAGAGACGGCACGGCTCAGCGAGCAGCACTGCCAGTTCGATCCCTATCCCGCCTTGGCGGAGAGTATTCATGCTCATGTATCCACTCACAATCAAACAATATGCAAATGCTGTATTTTAGTGAGATTGCCCAAGCTGCACTATTGTGTGTGCATGTCCTGTGAAACACTGGTATCTAATCCAGAGTGCCCAGTGTCCCATGTTACCTAGTGAAACAGACTAGGATACGGTTCATTTTCATCACAACCCAGTGGATAAGCGATTATGGGATACTATTGAACAGACGTATAAGGATTCACTTAATTTCATGACGGGCACCACGGTTAGATCAGGTATAACTCACCATTGTGATGGAGCAGGACTCCGTGTTCTCTTTTATTCTTCATGTCATAGAGCTGGATGGTTTCGTCCTTGCTGCCAGTCGCGATGTACCGCTCGTTAGCGGCCACAGCAGACAAGGAGGCTGTGTGAGCATGGTGAGTGAATTCGGCTTTCAGGGTCCATTCCTGCACACCACAAGACACACCCATGGAACTATACAGTGGTTAAGCGCTTTTATCCTTATTTTCAGTAATTCACCCATATATTTTGTTGATGTCAAAACTGAAAGCACCTTTCTTTTCTACACAACAAAATAAAAACCGACGTTCGTTGTCTCCGGAAAAAACAGGCCATCCAACATTCGTAAGTGTCAGTGTGTCCAGGTACATAAGCACACGTATGAATTACACAGCCACGTACCTTTTCGCCTTTCTGCACCTGATAACCGAAAAGAATCTGCTCGTAACTTCCAGCCACCAGCTCCAGCACGGACTCCATGTCTGCCTCAGAAGCACATGTGACAGTGGACGGCTTCCGCTGCTGTGAGGCACTTAAAGATACGCCTGATTCTTAAGTAAACGGTATCACTTTAGGAAATCACACTGGCTTTTTATATAATATTTGAATAAAAATAAAAGTACTTATGAGCTATTTGAAGACACTACTTATGAAGGAAGTAACTTGTTTTTTCAGGCGGCGCAAGGACACCATTTAGCTTAACTGGGGCTGCGTTGGAAGCCATTGCGTCGTCGTCAGTTAGCAGGGAGTAGTTTGTTGTCTGTCTTATCTTCGTAATTAATACTTTTAGACATCAAAGTAAGTGGACACACAGCAGTATGTTTAACCGGATGACCAGCTTGTGGATGGGGGATGTACGTAATTATTGTTTTATTTGTTAAAAAAAAAATGCCTTCGTTAAACGTCGTGCTATATGGTTATGGACGACGAGTTACGTTTGTGAACAAATTACAAATACATGTATTTTCTGATATTTCCTGCTATGAAAACTGCTAAATTTATTACTTTAACGTAACATTGGTTTTATATTCCTACCCACATTCGTTTTAACTTGTCGCATTTACTCGTTTTGGTTACTTAGTTATTAAATCTATTTCACAACGTAAGACGTAATATGCTAACCTGTTCTTGTGGTAAACAATGGTAAACAGTTTTATCATTTTGCATTTAAATTTTACATGTAAAATGAAATGCTGGCGGTGATACGCGCGAGCGCTCTAGTAACCAAAAGCCCGTAGAGTCGCGCGCTAGGCCTCGCGCTACGGCTGTGACCGCACGTGCCGCAAGTGGCTATGGTGCAGACCTGGCGATTGGTCTGCGATAAAGGACTTATCCCGTTTGAATAAAGCTGCGTGTTATCACATCAATAAAATGTTGTAATACATTGCCGGTCTTTGTCGTAATTGTGCAATTTATGTAAAAACGAATAGCCGTTCAGGGTTGGAACGTATTTAAATTAAATATGGTTCTATGTATGTGTATATCATGTACAGTTTTTTTAAGACTTTCTCACCTGTGCTTTTCTTTCAGCTGGACCCCTACATGGATGAGAATTTCATCAAAGAAGCATTTAGTGCCATGGGCGAGACTGCTTGTGGAGTTAAAATCATAAGTCACCGAGTGACTGGGTAGGCAGCCATTTTGTTTATACATGGCATACATACATACATACTTGTCTGAGGACACACCTTGGCTGTATTTCATATTTGTTAAACATTCACTACAATCTGTTTCCCTTTCAGCAAGTTTGAATGAGTCTGAAATGTCCTCCTTGCTTTGCAGAGGTTCTGCTGGCTACTGCTTTGTAGAAATGTCAGATGAAGCCAGCGTTGACCGCTGTGTTCTCAGGCTGAATGGGAAGTTAGTTCCAGGATCCAATCCGGTAAGTGTTGCTGGAAGAAGGGCCCGGACTGCCTCTTCCATTTTCTCTCCTTAACTGTTCACTCATTAAGATGACATCACAAAGCTGTGTTTCCTTTAGTAATGCTTTGTTTAATTCCGGAGCTCCCCCTGGTGTTTAAATGTAGAGTATGCAGGTGAGCAGCCCTTATTGGCAGACAGGCTAAGCTCCAGTTTATTCCACTTTTTAATTCACTATGTCTGAAGCTTGCCAAATAAACTCTGTTATGAATTTACTGCCGAGCGGGAAAGTCTGTTCTGAGAGGCAGAGGTATGTAACTAAAAAATGCTTCCACACTCTGATTGTATCTCATACTAATGTCCATAGTGACGTAATGGTGTCCATCTGACTTTCACGAGGGTCTGAGGTACCTTTTTTTTCTATTGTGCTTTTTTTTTAGCCCAGAAAGTTTAAGTTAAACTATGCGACATATGGCAAAAGACCAGAGGCAGGGTAAGTCCATGTTCTTTCTCCTCGTTTGGACCTAAAAAAGGTGGGAAGGGAGGTGAATAAAACCAACTGGCTATATTCAGCCTTCTGTATTTTACAGTAGGACTTCAACTAACACATTACTTGTGAGCAGTTTTTTCTTTTTACATCTTTGATGCAGAGTTCTGGAGTATATGTAGCAATTTGAGGTCTCTGTCCCTGCCCTGTGCTGCTGGTGACATTACATAAACAACAGATTATAATCATGGCTGACCTCGCCACATGCATGCCTGAGGGAGTTCTTCCTCTTGGCTCTGCAGGCCAGAGTATTCTGTTTTTGTCGGCGATCTTACTCCGGAGGTGGACGACTTTCAGCTCCATCAGTTCTTCATGAAGAAATACTCCACGTGCAAAGGGGGCAAAGTGGTCACCGATCCGTATGGAAACTCAAGGTAAAATAGCAAGCAAGTGTAATGCAAATTACCAGTAGGGGCTCTAATGCACTTTGATGTTTTTCTGAAGTACGCTGGGATGGTGAGAGCCCAGACTCAGGCTGAAGATTGTCTCCCCTGGGATGTGCATAGCTTTTGTTCTGTGACTCGACTTTGTTTTTCAGATTGACAGTATTGTCAAGCCTTGTTTTAAATGGCTCACTCTTTGAATTCTCCCAAAGTGTGTGGTCTTGGTCTCGAACGTTTGCAGAATTCAGACGTCCAATGCCGCCTTCGGTCTGGCGTGACCTGAGTGTCACCCGAACCATGGGTGGCTTTCACTGGAAGCCCTCTTTACATGTTGGCGTATCACAGTGCTCCTTGCTGCTCCTTGCTGCTCTTTGCCTCGTCTCTCGTAGCATTTATATGGAGGAAGACTTACAGTGGTAATGTGGTTTGCTTTTGTTCCAGCTAAAACTATTGTTTTCCCCATATAGGATAAGCAAGAGCTACACACAATTGAAGTGATGCCACTTCATATTAAAAGTAAAACAACATT
The DNA here is from genome assembly GCA_026779585.1 of Mormyrus proboscirostris. Classification (NCBI taxonomy): domain Eukaryota; kingdom Metazoa; phylum Chordata; class Actinopteri; order Osteoglossiformes; family Mormyridae; genus Mormyrus; species Mormyrus proboscirostris. Next base: position 503,404 of record JAODKF010000100.1, read on the forward strand.
TTTCAGTTCTTCCATAAATATATAATATTTCTTGTAAGTTTTTCTAGTTTGCATGATACCTCGTCTGTAGTGCTGGGGGGGAGGCTGACTGCTGCCAGGGCTCTGTTCACACAGAGGCTACGGCTTCGTCAAGTTCGGCGATGAAAACGAGCAAAGGAAGGCGCTGGAGGAGTGCCAGAACGCCAGCGGTCTGGGGGGCAAGCCCATCCGCATCAGCATCGCCGTCAACAAGGGGTGAGTGCCCAGGGAGGAGCCGCGGCGTCAGAGCGGCCGTTTGATGAGGGCGGCAGGTGACTCATCGCCCTCATTGAGTCGTTTGAAGCCTTTGCTGTTGTAAATGGCACTTTGAGCTTGAGCAATATCACCGACGGAGTTGACGGGGCGGCTCATTAGCGGTGGTCGTTAGGGAGTGGGGAATCGGGTGCACCTGGGAAGTCACATGACTGTCACCTAACAAATGAAAGCTCTCTTGTGGTGGGTGTGGCCCCACACCAGCCAGTCACAGCTGTAAGAGGGCCCCCACCTGCACTAAAATTTCCCTTGATTATTTGCTGCAGTAAGCTGAGGATTTGCTCAGTATCCTTTGTTGTGGATTTAGGAAAAGTTAATCATTGGTAAGTATAATCTGGTGTTCATCTGATGATGCAGGGGACCCCAGTCTGGAGGCTTTTTGCTCCTGAATATGAACTTCTCTTGGCTTGATTGACACCTTCCAGTGTTCTGTTGTTGATGTTGAGTTTCATTTTATTTAATCTGGGTTCTGATAGCATTTATAAGGCACTTTTGCTATATTTTTAATTTTTGAATTGCTTTGTTTGATTTGGTTAACTGAAACCTGAAATTGGTACATAGATAACCCTCATAATTTCTTCTTTTTTTTCCAGCAACAAGATGAATAATTATCAGCAAAATTACAACTACAACAATTACAACTACAACAATTATGGCAATTACAATGGCTATCAGCAGTCATACTACCAGCAGCCGTACCAGAGCTACTACCCGCAGTGGGGCTATGATCAGTACAGCAGTTACGGCTACGGCTACGGGCCTTACGGGGCCCCCCCCGCGGGCCCTGGCATGATGCCCCCGCCCCCTCCCATGGGCATGCCTCCCATGCCGCCAGTGCACACGGACGCTCTCACACCTGCAGAGGTAGGGGCTGCTTTCGCTTTCTTTCGGCTGTGTTTTTGCACGCTCTCGCTCTCTCTGCTCATCTCAGCTGAGCCTTGCTTGCTGTTTCGTAAATGTGGTCTTGGTATGTGGCTTTGTTAGCGCAGGAAAACATCTGGAGGGTGTATCGCAAAGTGGGATTTTTTTGCTTAGCCGGATAACTTGTCGGATTTAAGGTTGTCTGGGCTGAACGTAATTAAAGAGTGTATCTGAACTGCGGTACCTTAAATCTGACAAGTTATCCGGCTAAGTTTGTAATAGACCCCTGGTCTGTGGTAAATATTAAGGGCACTGTGCTTTGCTTTGAATGGTTTGGGGTTGTTTGGACCACTTGACAATGATGGATCTCCATCTTTTCAGCACACCGAAGGGTCTGCAGAGGATGCTGACGAAGCTGTTGAAGGTAAACCTTATCCTGTGTGCCTTTGCTCCCTCTCTGGGGGAGGCATCTGTAGGGCTGCCTGCTGTGCTAGTTGATATTTTCTTTTTGTAGCTACTGTTTACTGTAGATATTATAAAACCCGAGTATGTAACTCCAGCCCCCAGGAACAGGAATACTGTAATTTCCACAGGAGCCTTTCGGTTAGTGGCTGATTTACACAGCCAGTGAGTTGTTCAGATGGGGCTTCAGTACATCAGTCTCCAAAAAAACAAGTTCATTTTTTAGCACAACTAATCCTATAAGATATTAGGCCTTAAAAATAAAAACATTACAATCGAGTTAAAAGGGAATTTGGCTGTACAGACAGTTGACTTTGGTTTGGGTGTGATTCCGTGGGATTAGCCGGTGTTAGGAAAGTTAATCATGTGGCCTTTTTAAACGATGGTGGGTGGCTGTGGTCCCTTTGCTGGGACAGACGGCGTCCGTGCTTGGTGCTGATGTACGCCTTCCCTCTCAGACCCCAACCCCCAGGTGGATGTGGACACTCTCAACAGGCAGTACATGGAGCGCAGTGAAGAGCTGTACGATTCGCTGATGAACTGCCACTGGCAGCCACTTGACAGCGTCACCTCTGACATCCCGGCCCTGGCCAGCTCCTGAAGGCCCTGGCTGCTCCGCTCCCATCCTGTGTGTGTGTGTGTGTGTGTGTGTGTGTGTGTGTGTGTGTGTGTGTGTGTGTGTGTGTGCGTGCGTTGGGGTGCCTCTGGGGCTCTACAGCCATTAAAAATACCCCCCCACATTACTGTTTATTTTCTTTTTTTTTTTTTTTTTTAATTATTATTATTATATGTAATTATTTGGTACTTTCAATGGGTGTTGCTGTACTCCAGAGGTGTATATGATGTCACACATTGAGAACTGTGTCTCCTGCTGTTTCTCCCAGGGGCGTCGTTCACCCTCTCATGCGCGGGGAGTTTGCTCTGACTCGGCTTGTGCCGCTGGACCGCTGCATCTGCCTTTCTGCTTTTACTTGTGGGTGGGTGGATGGATGGACTGACTCTCCATTTGGCTGTGAATTAGGGTGTTGCTGAGTTGCTGATGGTGGGGGGGTCTTACCTTCTGAAGTGGCCACCTGTACAGACTGCAGTTGGGAGGCACAACACTCATCACCGCCTGCCATAACTTTTATATATTATATATAAATGTGATGTAAATTGGACAATTTGGTGTGTTGTGTGTGTCTGTCTGTATG
>JAODKF010000100.1:506255-524876 GCA_026779585.1 Mormyrus proboscirostris
ATTATTAAAGACAGAAAATGGTTACCCTGGAAGATCAGCTGTTGTGTGGGGTGTTTCGTGGTACTTCCTCCTGTCCAAGGTCTTAAATAGAAGAATATAAATTGGCATGACGTCAGATGAATTCCGGACCCTTTGCAGGAATTCCAGTCGAGTGTGTCTAAATGATGTTTGTAAACAAAGTAAAACATCTTAACCATATTTTAGGTGGAAACCCCGCTTATCCTGGTTAAGATATTTCATAGAAAAGTTTTGTTTTCAGTAGTTGAAACTTCCATTTTGCGTTTAAAGTTTATTTCTTTATAAAACAGTCGAAAACGTTTAATGTATTTTTGTATTAAAAATCAACGTTATTTTTAACTACTCTGGGCAGCAGGAGCCGCTCGAGGATCTGATATTCAGACACTGAACCTATACGGAAGAGCTTTACGACACGTAAGGATGTTTGTTTCCATGTACGGCAAACTCCGACCACTTTCTGCGCTTGCTAGTTCAGTCCAACTGTACGGAAAAAGGCGGCAAGGTTACACATCCGTTATTTAGCTTAAAATATTTTCTGTGAAGCTCACTGAAGTTCTGGTTGAAATGCTGTACATATTCTCCTGTTGTAGTCGTTCACAGAAATAAACTTGGGCATACGGAAGATTGTAATGGAGTAATGTTTTGATTCTCTGATTGGTGAGTTAAGCCTTTACGTAGAGCCATTCCCCCTTGATAATGCATGAATGTGCGTATGGGCGCACACAGCTCGTCGCGGGCTAAAGGCCACGTGACTGATCGCAGGGAGGGCGGTTTAGCCCACCGGTTCATACACCGCCCCCTGTATAGTTTAATATGAGCTCACTGTACAACGTTTGTCCTGATATTTTCAATATCTTGGAAGAGGTTTTGTTTTGTAGTTTCAATATCAAAGGTCGATATACAGCTTATCCCTTAAGTTCAAATAGGACAGTGAATACGTTTAGATCGAAAGAAAAATCTATTTTCCCAACCACTAGGTGGCGCCGTAAGACTACATCTTTAATCTCCTCAAAGCAATCAAGTCAGGCAATATATAAAGACATGAATATGATGCAAAGATATTAAACCTTGTTATAGAGCAACAAATTTAAGTACCGGTAACGCTTCTCTCATCAATATATTTTATTTCTAAGACCGATACTAAAACACTATAAACACTTTTTCAAAGCATTAAAGAAAATCTTAAAAAGCGACCATTTTTAGCCTGGTAACATTATTTCCCTCATGCCCTGAATGATAATGGAAACGCAGCCTCCGTTTACGTATTAGCCTACATTAAAGCAAGAACGGTTCGTTCATGTATCCACATTTTTCCGCAGAGGCCAGTTAAAGATGTACTCCACCGTCAAGTCTGTTTTTCGTCGGATGATGGCGCCAGAGAATTAATTATTTCCTTATTGCGGGCGGGCCCTGGCCTCTGTGTGTGTGTGTGTGTGTGTGTTTGCATAAATCACATTTGAGGACCAAATTGTCCCCAAAGTGTAGTGAAACCTGAAATTTCGCGTCCTGGAAAATAAACCGTATGTAACCTTTATTTAATATCTTAGTGTAAATAATTTGTCTTGGAATATTTCAAGCCAGAGGCTTTATTCTGAGAATGTACAAAGATTTGATGTGGCATAAAACGTGACAATTTAAAATGCCGGTTGAGTTTATATTTGTTTATATTTCAGTTCACACAAATATTTAGTATATATTATGTTATGTTTATGTTTTGCATAGGCTTTACAATATATGTAAATTGTCAGTTAATCGGCCTATAAGTGGTAATTTATTACACGACTGTTCATTATTTATTCATTTTATTTATGGTATACATTACATTTAGAGTTTAGGCTAGTTATTCCAGAATCCCTGTACTACACAGGCTTATTATATCTTCCTACCTAACAGCAACTTAATGTTTCTTAGACTGTATCTAACTGTGCCCAGTCTGAAGTGTCCATTCTGAAATCACATTTGTAGATCACATGTAATCTACTTCAGCATGCATTTGCTTGGACGCAGACTTAAGTGGATTTTCTAAAATCTAGTGTGGACTGTCTCTGAACAAACTGATGTCTTTTGAATATATATTTGGATATATGAGAATACACAACAGGCCTACTTAATAGCTTAGTGTTCTGACTCAAATTTCAACGAATTATAACAGGCCTACATAGCACGCATTATACGGCGTGCACTTCTTTCGTTATAGCTATTACCGAAAACGTCGATGTTTCTATTCGGCATTTACTAACAGCCGTCACTTAGTGGTCGTCCTTTAAGGCTCTCCTTGCTCATTTGATGGGCTAACGAATGTGCTAAATATCTGGAACTGTGCTACGTTGTTTAAACATGTGATATTAAAATATGTAATTTGATACGAGTTGTATAGAGTTTCTTAAGGGTACGTTGATAAGTGAACCAGCTATTTCACGCTTCATTTGACAGCGTAAGCGCCACCCCATGAGCGCCGTGTTATCCTTATTTTCAGAACTTTTAACCTTTTAAATTAGGCAACTGTATACAGAAGGCGAGCTATGGAATATTTTACGAAATAATAAGTTCGGTGTATGTTCTTTGGTTTCCGATTTCGGAACAGGTAAATTGGTCAAGTCAAACCGCATAGGTATTTAAATGATCACATTGCAGTCGGTGCTATATGCCTTCGCATGAACAGGCCAAAAACTCACATCCTCACATTCATTTATTTCAGTAGAAATAATATTCGATACGGGTCTATTTCAGAACCAAATCGTGAGAAGAAGAATGAAATGGACCCAATAACACGTTTACGGAGACCAAAGTTTAATCTACGGAAAGGTTCAGGTTATTTTGTCATTAGTTATACCTGTAGTGTATCAGTCAAGGATTGAGGTTTTAGCTTCCACGGCGGTTAAAATTTGTTATTCAATAAAGTACATTTCTTTGGCTTATTGAGTAGGAGTACGAAGAAATATTATATATAAATATTATATATATAATATGCAGGGTAATTGTTAACGTCCTTTTTAGAGTAGTTTGAAGTTACAGAACCAGAGAGGTGCGCATGCGCCGCACGGTGGCGCCCTGTTTTATGGCCAGGTGAGACGATCCTGTTCAGGTAAAAGCAGAATTTCACTTTGAGATCAGAGGTTCAGTGAGGTTACACCGTGCATGATCCAACATACAGAGTAAGAAGAAAACAATGTCAATAATGGGCAAAATGGGGGATTGGCAGGTAGGTGCTCTTTAATGGTACATTTTATACTTGTCTATCATGTGTCAAATATCGTCACGGTCATTTAAATAGAAAACCAAACGAAACATAAAACGCTGCCGTCAAGTTTTCATTAGCAAGAACGAGCACCATCCGGCAGTAATAATGGGCCTTGTAGTGTGATTTGTAAGCTTGAAGCAATGTTACATTTTAATGTACTTTTGTAGCACGGAAAAAGGGCGTTAAATCTGATATTAAATGATTGGCTTCCAACCAAGGGTAAGGACATATTTCAAGGAAAACACAGGATCTCTCTGGTGCTGAATTTTATATTGAATATTGAATTGTGAGGTCTGAAATATGTTTTTCCTGTACGAGCTGCACTGTCACTAAAGTTTCTACTCTCACAATACGCATCTTTCGTGAAAATAAAGGAGACGTATTCGGGAACGTGCGCCCTGATAATTTTAACAGCCTATATGGCTGTTAATAAAACAGGCCTTCGTGGTGATTATGTCAGGCCTACAGGACAGTAACTAAATAAATCCTGCCTTAGACTGTTCACAGTATGTCCTGAAGACAATGTCCCCCACTCCCCCCCGAAACATCGTTGATTTATATTTCATTTAATGACGTGTGGGCGCTTCAATATTATTCAATTCACTTTTTAAAATTCTCGATTATAGGCCTTGGCTTAACAATCATACTCACATACAATATAGCGTTGTCGCCATTTTCTAAAGTTTAACGTAGTAATGCCAGGCTGATTTATCCATGCGGCCGTATTCTGACACATTTTCTTTCCGTAACAACACTAATTAGAGACATCTGTATTTCAAACCAAAGGTAAACAGAATCTTCGCTTAAAATGTAAGCGTTCCAAAGTGTACTTCTGTTTACTTTTGTTTGTACCCTGAATACCATTTCTGTTTATGATAATATTTTAAAGTGCATTTTTTCACAGATACCAAGAATAGTGCGTGTTTATTAGTGGCATATATGCCTATAAAGAAATGGAAGACGAGGCGCCAAGTTAAAAAAAAAATACGAGAACCCAAAAGAGAGATCCAATATTTCAGCTTGTATCTCACCGTCAGATTTTGTGATCCTTGTGAGAGATGGTACGAGTCTTGACCTTTCATTAATGGCAACGGATTTGGAGTCCGCCCCCCCCCCCAACCCCACCAAAATGGAGATTAAAGCCAACGCCTAGAAGAGCTTTACCTGTTTTCCCCTGACAAAGCGGTCTTTAGCTGTCGCCAGGGACCGAAGCTGAACCTGTCTGCTGCGACTCCGCATTGACATTAAAATAATGTGTTTTTTTGTTGTGATAATTATTTTCTTTTAAATGCAAACTAGTTTGCTCAACTATAGCCCCCTTACCTGCAATGACTGTTTACCGTTTGCATAACACTAGTAGGGCTGGTTTTAAACGCCCCGGCCTCAATAGGACTAAAACAACAATTTACTCTGTTGTCATTTTAACATGAGAGGGACAATCATGTAGCTTACCAAAGCTTCAGTGAATCAATGAAACCACATCTATATGCTATATTTTTTACGATATATAGATGCCGAAAAGAATTTTTATTTCAGGCGAATGTATGAGATTTGTTGCGTGAACCCGAGCCTTTATTTAAAGGGGCCACTGGATTTATATTGTCGCGAAACAAATTATACATTTGTTTTAAAATCCATTATAATTTGTAAACCTTTTAAAATCACTTCGCAAACTGACAGATACATACACTTAAGTTTTAAATGTGCGTCTAAACCTGCCAATGACAAGCATTTCAATATTGGCATATTACGATGACCAAATCGGAATTAAAATATCATAAGGGGAATAAATGTATTCTCTGAAAGGCGGGCATTCTGCTTGGAAAACGTCTCGGTTTACCTGTCCACGCAACGCCTGAGAGTCCGCAATCAGACTGCTGCCTATATGCTAATGAGCAAATCAGAAACATATTACCGCGCGAGGAACAAGCCTTTACTTTCGCCATTAGAGGGAGATGTCAGAGCGCAGAGAGAATAGCAGCAAAATACTGTAAGATACAGAAAACAATTCGCAGTGTGAAAAAAGACAGCAGCGTTTTCAACACGTACAAAACCGAAAATGCTTTGGAAATTAATGGATAATATTAAGTACGAAGACTGTGAGGTAAGCAGCTTTTTCATCGTCCAACAAAATTTAATTAAAATTACATAATAAAAAAGCAGTAAAAATGCACTGAAATCAAAATTGATATGTATGGGAACTAAAGAAAAAACTAGTAAATTAAGTAATTGTAGTGTATTTTAGTTTAGAATTTTATTTTAATATAGTCTTAGAATAACCACATGAAGTACGATGCTTTTAGTGGTGATGATGATGGCAATAATAATGACAATAATATGAGAATATACAAAAGGAAGAACATACCAAATTGAATATAACAGACGTTATATTCTGTTTACCCGCGAAAATCACAATCTACAGGTACGCGTGTATTGCGTAATTTATCGTAAACTATATTTAAAAAAGATGCTTGAATGCATTAACGCTGCTAAGATTATAACAAATAGGTACATTTTAAACAACGTTTCTAAATATTGTGAATCAGTTGTATGACAGTGGTGTGTTTTCTAGTTTTCGAAATAAAATGTCAAGTCAAGAAATTGTAAAAAATGCAACAAATGTTATGCTTAATTTTTAAATAGTGGAAACTACAATATGATTTGCACTTTGTTTCATTGAAACATTCATACTATGGGAAGTACTGCTGTTTTTACTCTGTAGGTGTACGGGCGGTTTAGTTTGTTACTTATTTTGGCAGTTGTGCAGAAGTTGCGTATCCAGTCAAACGGGTTTAGACTGCAGGGCCACGCCAGGAACGACACCAGACGTTTGAGAGTTTAGATTCGGTCTCGATCGGTGTTTTTTTCTTATTTAACTATCGAAGTTTTGGTCCGTGGACATTGGTACGCTTTTCTAAACTGACAGACGATTGTTCGGTGTTGAATTTATTATCCGATGAAAAGCTAATTATAAATGGGGCACGGAGTGAGCGGACTGCTTATGCTACTCTGCTCGCTGTCTGCACGAATTTTGGACATTTTTCATCTTCGCCTCAAATACTCGACTTGGCCGTTGCGTTAGACGGCTCGCCCATGGATCAATCGAACGGAACAACTAAAACAAACACGGAACGCGGAACATCGGGAGCTGATATGAAAAACAAGGCGACCGTTCCCCCGAAAAGCCGCGTTCAATGCAATAAAAATGGGCCAGTCCAGAACAACTTAGGAATCACCGAATTTTCAAACGAAACCGAGGTACAGAGGGGTTTCTTTCTCTTTTTCGTTTTATTTCTCGTTTAATTCAGTCTTCTCACTTTGGCTTGCCCTCGAACCTTTTAAAATGTTCCCCCTTCTTTCTGATTCGTCAGACGCAGGAGAATGTGCCCCTTTTTGTCTCCCTCTCTCTCCTTCACTCCCGTCTCTCTCTCTTTCCCTCTCCATCTCTGATTAGATACACTGATTCTCCCTTCAATGGACGTCATTTAGTGCAGACTCTGCCTTGAGTTGCTTCCTCGCTTCACGCTCGATTTCCGACCATTCTTCTCTTATTAAGTATTCGTGTTATATTAATAGTCATGAATATCTGCTATTAGGAGTCCGAGGGAAGAAGCTGATCTCGGCTAATATGAGCCGGAGCCAAGCGGCTGCTCAGTTATAGAGCGGGAAGACAGAAGGAGGATATGAAAGATTCTAAATAATAATCTACGAGACATAACACTGCATTTTAAAATCAAATGAAGGGCAACGGGAATTTAACCAAATTCTGATGGATTACTGCGCTCCGGCGGTGCATATATGAACATCGACACTGTGAACTGCCAGTAGTGTGTTGCTGGGCTTATTTAAATTGCATTTATTTACTTTTTGTTATTTTATCGGCTTTTATTTGTTTCCTTTTATCCCTAAAATTCTGCTGTCAGAATTTTTCGAATCGTTTCGCAGATGTTAGTTCACAGTTTTTCCGCGATGGTAAGTATTGCAGACAGATGATCAAACGAGTAAAACTTTATATTTAAGCACAGATTCCAAGCATTTTATTAAGTCTCCTGGAGGCGTTTCTTGTATTATTACAATTTGCCAAAAGGAATCTGTCGGCGGAAGCGTGACACACGCTCGAAAATCCTTAATACTTTATATCATACACAGCAAAACAGTTACCCATAAATGCTGCCTGATCATTTACCTGAAACCCCGTCGACTGCGTTGTAATTATTATCATTTTATTTTATTACTGATGGTCGTATCAGGCCTACACGTGTATGCGTCTTGTTTTGGCTACTTTATGGGTTTTAATTAATAGTGATGATTTTTCTTGCCATGAAATAGTACTGCTTAAAATGCGGATAAAATTGCGTCACTTGAATATTTAACGGGTCGTTGCAAATATGATTGTAAAGTGGGACATATTCTTCTTTTCTTTTTCGTAGGATCGTCACGACGGTAGCAATGGGACGGCCAGATTATCTCAGCTGGGGAGCGTGGCTCAGTCTCCGTACGCCAGCGCTCCGCCGCTCTCCCACACTCCCAACTCCGACTTCCAGCCCCCGTACTTCCCTCCACCTTACCAGCCCATCTATCCGCAGTCTCAGGACCCTTACTCGCACGTCAACGACCCCTACTCCCTCAACTCTCTGCACAGCCAGCCGCAGCCGCAGCACCCCGGCTGGCCGGGACAAAGGCAGAGCCAGGAGAGCAGTTTGCTGCATCAGCATCGCGGCTTGCCGCCTCAGCTATGTAGGGACTACCGGAGGGAAGTCCTTCTGCCGTCGGGACACGGAATCGATTCTGGACTGACAGATTCTATCTCTATCCATGGAATACCTCATCCCTTAGAAGATGTGCAGGTAAAACAATTTAAATTCGTTTAACGACGTGTTGCATTTCAAAACATGCATCTTACTGCCAAGACCGATGTAATACATTGTATTCTCCCATATGATCATCATACTGGTCATTTTTTCGCCCGCATCTGATAAGCTGAAGAACAAGGTATCACTTTACAAATTTACAATATTACACAAAATATGCAATATTTATTTGAAATAGTGACAGTAGTAGTCGTCAAAAATCAGCATCCTTGTCATGAAATAAATTAGATCATAAATTTGCACAAGTCAATACAATCACTGTATTTTCATTATGAGCGAACTCTATAGTGTATTTTATCGCTCATTGGTGTCATGCTTCCTGTTTTAGTATCTAATTTTCACCAGAGATAATGGAAACTGATTAGTAGTAAATCTGCAAAAAGTCGCATATTATGTCACAAAAATTTGAAGGTTACTTAATTATTTGGCGGCCTTAATTCATACTATGCCGAGGATGCTGCAAAGATATATTACGCTACATGAACCTCTTTATCGTACATAACGTACGTCGAATTATCTTAACATTCAAACGCTAATAAGAAAGAATTAAATATAATAATAAAAAATAAATTCCCAATAAACATTTGCATTCAGTCGGTTGCAACTCAAGTAAGTGAGAAGTGCAATATTGACGTGCCTCTTTTATGAAGGAAATAGTCTTTCCGTTGATTGAGCTCATTTGTCATGCAACTTGAACAATCTCGAATTTCAGGCGCGATGTGCTCGATTTGTAATCACAGTTAGACATTATGTAAACAGTAATTCATTCTTAGTGTAGCAGTGCACCTCGGCTTTTACTATTTCAAAGTTACTGCGTTAAGTCATTGGTGTTGCAATCCCGTAAACAGTTTATATACTTTTATCCTCATCCACTAATGCCAACTGCTCTCACGCGCTCTCCCATTGCCCTTTAAAAACAGCACCTGTGAAAGCAGCTCGTTATGCGACATAAAGCGTTTGTATATTAAAATTTCGATTATTTTTCAGCACGTCGAGGAGCAAGGCATAAATATTCAAGACCAAACTGTCATTAAGAAAGGTAAGCGATATTTTTTAAATATAGGTTTCACGCTGTGGGGTAAACAAATCGGGCTTATAAGACAAGATTGCGTTCGCTCTTCAGTTAATTGTTTCTGATTAGGATATATACATTTATGCTCTTAAGAGATTTTAAAACAAGTATATTTGTTAATGTTCAGCAGAGTGTATTTAGAAAGCACGTCGCTCTGTCGAAGCTTGTTCTGTGTTATGTTATCGTTTCAGTTCCCTGATATTAAAAAAAAACAGCTGCTAATGATGTGTGATTTCAGTTGTGGGCTGCAAACAGTTTGGTTGAAATTATTTGCAGCTTTACACTTTTTAAAATGCTGTGATACAATTCTCAGTTATTTGATGACCATTTCCTACTTCAATTTTGGTAAACGGCACTTTGAGTGTGTGCAGTGCTACATATTATGTCTACGTGAGCCGCAATAAATTCGACTTCGGTAGTTTTTTTCACCTCCTGTAAATACGCAGCTTATAAGAGTTTTTCTAAAGTCAAATGAGATACGTGGGGGACAAATCTTAAGAGATACTCTTTGCACATCAACATGATAATTGCCTCTTATATTAGTAATCTCAAGAGTTCGTTTAACTCCTATTGTCTCTATTAGCCTCCCCTGAGCTATTAACGTCACAAGTCATCTGTCCAAAATTGCCAATTCTTTTGTTTCGTGAAGACAGCGGTACCCTAAACAAAACGTCATCAAATAACCGTATTTATAGGTATTAAATTGTAGAAATCAAGTGTGCAACAGCTAGTCTGAATGGCGGAAAAATACACATATAATAACTCTATTATATGTGTAAATTTTTGAAATATTTCACAAAAACTTATTTACTTAACAAATTGCGTTACAGTATACATAATTTAGTACATTTTACATGAGATCGTTATTACGTTTCAGTCAATCTGACATGTTTCATAGGCTTGGCACACTGCTTGAAAGATTTAGCTTGTATTATAAAGTCAGCAGGTTACAAATTGTTGTGTTTTATGTTGTAGAGCAGAGTATTATAGCTGATATTAAATCGAAATGCGTTTATCGGGCGGTAGTACTGAGATACTGCACTGTGATTATGTGGTGAATTAGAAGTGTTTTTTTAAAGAATGCTACTAATTAAATTGAGACTGGCCAGTAATGAGCAAACAATAGTTATACTTTTCACTTATCTTTAATCTTTATTCTATTCCTGACAATATTATTAGCAACAACTTTCCGGAAAATAGCAGAAGACGGACTTGTATGAGCCCCTTTCTTTCGGATTCTTTGAGCGGGCGTGGATATCGAGAGCATTTCTGACATGTTTCTTCGTTATAGGTCCGGTTTCGCTCTCTAAAAACACAAGCAGCACCATCTCCACCATCCCCATGAGTAAGGATGGTCTTTTCGGCGGCGTGATAAACCCCAACGAAGTGTTCTGTTCTGTTCCGGGTCGCCTGTCTCTGCTCAGCTCAACATCAAAATACAAGGTCACGGTGGCGGAAGTGCAGAGACGGCTCTCTCCGCCCGAGTGCCTCAATGCCTCTCTGCTGGGAGGAGTGCTGAGGAGGTGGGCTCTTCGTGTTGCTTGGTTTGGGTTCATCCATGTGTACACTAACTATCACAATAAAGGCAGGACCATTTAACTCGACCGAGATTTTCAATAACAGATAACAATGTACTTGCCTTACATGTTACTGACTCTATATTTCAGAAAACTTAGGTGGTTAAAATTGGCTGAGATAAAGCGAATATAAACAAACGTGATATTTAATATTCAGAAAAGGATATCGAATCTAAAAATGTAGGTTAATAAAATGAACAATGCTGTCCGCCTTTGTCTTGCCTTCGCCTTGGGCTATTTTCTCTGCAAATCTTCTACATTGTTAAAATATTAAAACATTACAAACTGTCAATGAATCCGAATCATATAAATGAATCTGAATAATACAAAATTGTTATAAAGAGGTTCCTGCACTGAAACATCGTAGACAGTTCTGTGGTTGGAGTTAATTTATGGATGCATGCATTCGTTTTATGCCGTATGGAAATGACTGTGCTGTGCTGATGAAGTATTTTGGGGGAAATGTTTTATATTTTATATAAACAGATGTAGATACATGGACTATTTTAACTATTGGTGTGCGGTCATGATGATTGTTTTGTCTGTTGCTTTGTCTGGATGAGGACGTGAGCATCTTTTCTCCTGCTTTTAATATAGGGCTAAATCTAAAAACGGCGGAAGGTCCTTAAGAGAAAAACTGGACAAAATTGGGTTAAACCTACCAGCAGGCAGACGCAAGGCCGCAAACGTTACGCTGCTGACGTCACTAGTGGAGGGTAAGTTACGTGTGTGCGACTGTCTGGAATTTTGTTGTTCACGGAAATTACGGAAAGGTCTTTTTAAGAATCAGTCAAAACTTTCCTTATTTCATTTCACACCTACCGTGCAATCGATAATACATTAAAGGCATATGTCACAATAATGTTAGATTATGGTCAATACAAAGCGGGTATGGAAAATGTTTCTTTTGTTTTCTGCTAAAGCCACATAGGCCCATATAAGAGCATAAGCACGGTCGGGCCGAGGTTACATTCTGTTAGGTGAGGAACATACGTTTTATAACACCGCCATCCAGAATATATTTTCTGAAAGGAAATAGATTTTTTTTTGTAAATATATACCCCTGTAACTGTGTAAGCAGTGGCAAAATGTTATTGTATTTTTGTTGATAACACAGTACAACAAACAGGGCTGTTTATTTCAAAAATAGACAGATCTTCCATTTACACAAATGTAAATATATTGTATAACTTATGTGACTGTAGCATATGGGAAGCGACGGCAGAGGAAACCCATTGTGCTTGCAAATTGAACGTTGCTGTTTCGTGCAGTGGCATTTGGTGGGTTGTGCGTATAGCTGAAAGCCTCGAACGGTTCATTGGTTCCTGTTAATCATTGCAGTTGAGGGCTTGAACGCTGTATTCCTTTTTTGCTTCATTGAAATTAAGTGTATTATTTGTTAATAAGCCTGAAGAAATGTATGATTGGGTTGCGATAGGGTAGTGGGGGGTCGGTATACAAAGGCAATCAATTATCTGTTGAGGGACAGTGCCGTTTCCAGGTAGATATTACCGTGTAACATCCGCTCCTTTTTGTACATACCGGCGTACTGAGCTTCGGTTTGAAATCCTAAATGACTCATGCGTTCAAAAGGCCTCGAATGTTGTGTGTCAGGAAGTGCCACAGTCAAAACCCAACTGGTCCAGGAAATTAGAACCGAAGATAGGAAGGACAAAAGGCGAAATGTCTCAGTTGAATGACTCCAGTAAGACTATAAGAAGACTAATGTCTTCCCGCTTGAAATTAAATTTCGATTGCGGATCGTAGAACCTTTTCAGAATTAATGGTCAGTATATAAACGTATTGACCCAGCAATTCGGTGTCTTTTGATTTAACATAACATAACACTATGAAACTGTAAAAATTCACATATCCATTACGTGTTCACCTGTATGCACGGTATATTGTCTTTAAATTCGAATAATGTATTAAAGCAATATAGAAGTCAAGCTGTTTTTTAGAGATCAGTGTTTCTATAAGCGTTCCGTCAGTATGTCTTTGATACACACAGTGTAATATAGAAATTAATTGCGGACTTCTCTTAACGTGTACCGAAACATTGTTTCTCCCTCCTTAGGCGAAGCAGTTCATCTTGCCAGAGATTTCGGTTATGTCTGCGAAACGGAGTTCCCAGCCAAGGCAGTAGCCGAATATGTAAACCGTCAGCATTCTGACCCAAATGAACAAGTCCAAAGAAAAAACATGCTACTAGCAACAAAGTAAGTTAATCTGCTGTTATTACAATTTGTCCAATTCAATAATGTTCCCGACTACAGTGACACATTAAGCGTAGCATAAACATGTTTGTCACATGATTATGTCGTGGGTAATTAAAAAAGTTTGACTACTGAATCTGCAGTTACAAGCCCGAAAGTGTCACGCACTGTCTTAAATTGAAGACTATAACTGCGCCGTGTATCCCCAAAACTTTCAAGCACGAGTTGCGTATTTTGCCATGTCATTATGCTGAAATTGCGTAGACGCTCACGCTGACATAAATTCTCTGTGTTTCTTTTAGACAAATCTGCAAAGAATTCACAGACCTGCTTTCCCAGGACCGTACTCCCTTGGGGAATTCCCGACCACAGCCTATTCTTGAGCCAGGGATTCAGAGCTGTTTGAGCCACTTCAGCCTAATTTCACATGGATTCGGTACCCCGGCAATGTGCGCAGCCATCACGGCGTTACAGAACTATCTGACGGAGGCCGTAAAAGCCATGGACAAGATGTACCTCAACAATAACAACCACAATGACAACGGCACCAAAAGTGGAGATAAAGAGGAGAAGCACAGGAAGTGAGTCACCACGCACAAGTAGTCCATTATAAATATTTAGCGATACAAATGATCAAGAAATCGTACAGACCACCCCCGGATCCTACGATTTTACGTCAGTTTCATCACATTTCAACTGTGGAATCATGGGAAGTCAGGCACCCCTCCAATTAAATTAAATAATCACACGGAAAAGAGACGGAGCTGCTTGAAAATAAATAAGTGAATAATAGGAGCCCCCCGTCACTTCAAGGACTTTTGATGTCCCCCCCCCCTTTATGAGCTGCGACGGACAGATGAATTTCAGCAACCCTCATATATCGCAAGTTACGATTGTAGCCATATGAAGAGAAAGTAAAAGGATGCATTTTATCAGTATTGTGAAAAATAAACTTGAAAAAAAAAACAGTTCCATGTCATGACTTCAGTGATAGACTTCCACGCCAAGGTAAAGCGACCAACTTGAATTTTGAATTTTAACACGATTCACGGTTATATAAGGGAATCAGTGTTCATGTATGTATATATTTATTTAAGTGTAATTTAATGGGAATTGTAAATATGGTGCGTCTGTTGAAGCTTTTTTATTTATCTGGTTCCTTCTGTTTTAGTGGGTTTTATTCGATTAGTTTTTCATGTGGTTTCATGGTTGTTAGCAAACACGTTTCTTATTTTCCTCTGGGATCTTTTCATTCAGCCCTCCTGTAGCATGTTGAGGCGACAAGGAAGCACCTGAACAAACTCCTAGAAATAAACTTTCGTTTTCCTGTACATCATTATTCGATTTTAAAACGAATACAGCAAAACCGACAAGATAACGAGAGACGAACTGTTTTGCGTTCGGGTTTTCGTTTAACAGGAAAATGTGTTATGTGCCAAGCGGATTATAATTCACCCTTTGCTCTTTCCTTGAAGCATCATTACAGCAATAAATGGATATTGTCTTTTGATTTTTTTAAACTTGTTTGAAAGAGTTGAACATTTTTGAGGCCACGTGACACCATGTAGGCCCGTGTCCAGTGTCTGGATCGGAGGCGGCTTTCCGTGTAGCTGTGTTGTATTGAGCTGTGCCGACAGCTTCTCATTCTTGTCTGTGTATTATAGTCCTTTGTTGCCCAGAAAATAAATATTTGATACGCTTTATGTCGATGGTTATACACATATATTGTTTTTATTCCGTGGTTGGTGTACACGAGCGTATTTTCGTTCATGACAGTATTTTTATTTAGCACTGTTAGTGTAATTCAGTTTAACTCTCCCTAGACGGTTTCTATTTGCAATATGCAGCCGTGCTTCCCTCATGTGTAATAATAATAATGGTAATCTCAATACCAGCTAAAACTTTCAACTCCGGGAGTTCAGAGAACTGTATCGTAAAAGGAAATAACATATAGCATCATCCCTGACGCCACATCGGTCTGAAATACTTTTCTATTAAATGGTCATTTTATTGACCCATGTGTGGTTGCGAGATCTATAGATTTCTACTTCTTACGACCAAACGAATATTATTTTCGGTGATATCCTAAAATGTTGCACTGTTTGTTACTGGATTGTATATGTAGAAATAATAATAATAATAAAAAAAATAATTATTCTATAAATAGTCCAATGAAGCACTATTTTATTTGCGTATAATTAGCAAATGAAGTATTTGTTTTATGAGCTTTAAACTGCAAGGTAAATACAATTTAAGCAGTCATCGGTGATGAATTTAAACAAACAAATATTATACATTAATAGTTCTGCCCGTAGAATTCCAGTGATAGCGAATTAAAAAGGCAGCTCAGATTGGTAATTCTTAATTTCATTTATATCTTCGGTACGGATCAACATTTTGCTTTTCAGGAGAAGTTAACTGTATAATGAGCGATACTAAGGTGTACATACGACGACCTGCAGGTGGAGTGACGTGGCGGCATCTGCTCAGCTCATCTAAACAAATCATGTGTACAGGAGGGCGACACGCTGACGAGCGATCCTCTGTGGTATTGCCAGATCTCAGCTGCAATTTTGTTTTCAATTAAAGGAGGAAACAAACATTAAACCAGAGGACAGCTACTGCCCATAACGAAACATTTAACGTATCCATTTAATTGTCTTAATTTATAATTTCTACTACCAACCAGGCAAAACTCCAAGCAAAAATAAAATTCGCGTTTATTTGTTTTTTTTTTAATTTTATTTTTAACGGGTCTGATAAGACATCCAGTTCATTTTAGTGTAATGGTGAAATAATCCTTATGGAATACATTTATCAATACTCTTCTGCAACGACAATAGTGTTGGAACAAAAGAGAAGCTCTGACATTTCAGCAGTGGCTCGCAGTTTGTCGCTGTACTTGGCCGACTGTACCCATAACCCCTAGTTTGGTATAAATGAATTACATCTGATTGCACTTCAATTCACCAGCGTATAGTTTCCTTCTTTTTCACTAACCACCACGGTCTTAATTGAAATATTAATTAATTCATTTCATTCTCTTCAGTTTTTGTTATTAATTAAAAACATTGCTGTTAAAATGGATTAGTTTGTGTACAGACAAAACAGCGAACAACGCATTGCGTTAAACTGGCACGTTAGCGTAACTTTAAAGTTATTTTGCAATTAAATAAAGGAAGTATTTTACACACAGTTGAGCAATAGGAATCACTGAGAATTGTGTAATCCGAAATGTGGTCCAAAGAATGTTAAATCCTGATGAGGAAGCTGGTTTTTTGACTGATGGTAAAACTGTCGTTTAATCACCCGTGCGCTGTGTCGTTTGAGAGACTATCTGGCAGCATAAATAAAGCTGAAAAGCTGTCTTATGGATACGAAGCTCCGGACGGAAATATGGAACAGCAGCTCCCCACAGAACTCGGGGTGAATTGGCCCGCACTGGGTGCACATTTGTTAATGATCAATTATTTAGAGTTGTATGTTGAATAATATTGTTACATGGATAACAAAGATTTACGAAAACAAAGTAACCGTGTGTTAAATACTATGTAACATTGATATTTATGTGTGTATGTCATTTCATGGCATTTTAAAAAACAGGTTATACACCAGTGGTATTCGTGAATTCACTCATGTGATTCCTTTAAGTTTTCAGTGAAGCAGTAAAGTGACTAATTATCTACTGCTTTAACGTAGACCTTTTTGCGTTTTTACTACCCTGACTGACCTCATCCTTCCGCTGGGACACGGGCCCCCGTGCCGAGAAAGGTCAAATTGACATCATCAAATCATTTATGATTACCTGCGGCAGTAAGGAGTCCGCTAGAAAAAACGGGAGGGAGAGAGGAGGAGAGGGGGAGGGGAGGGGGGCGAGCTGAAGCGCCGATTCAATTAAACCGACCTGACGTCTGTCAATAAGTTTAACTATGAAAACTAAGCAACTGTCACTTTCTTAGTTAATTTAAGAAACCAACTCACAGTGGTAGGAGAAAAAAATGGAAAAAATCGGTGGATGTTTGAAACGGAGCCAAAGTTAACGATCGAGAGAGAAAAAGGACGACATTAGTGGCCTTATGTTTTGATTATTGTGAAGTTAATCCGTTTGTTTTACTCAGAAAATGTATATTGCTTTAATACAAGAGTAACATTAGGTTTAAAGTCAACATTGTAAGCATCTTAGCGTGTACCCTGAGATAAACAAAAACATTTAAATTAATAACAGTTATATAACAGATAGGCGGACTTGAATATCACATATCAAGAACCACAGAGTGAATATGCAATTATACGTCACGTTAAGTTATTTGATAAAGCATTTATATTGTTCACAGACGACGTCTATCAGAAAATTTCGATGACAGCGCGGTCCTCCACATTTAGTCAACGATATTATTTTTTTCAGTTTAGGTGAAATAAATCTGACTGGTTGCGTCCGTCCCTGATCCATATTGAGATGAGTGCTGTATCTGAGACAGAATGATGACAATGCACACCCATCACCTATATTCTAATATTATGCAGCATTCCACATATATTTCGACACCTAAACAACCGTCTAGGTTTTCTTTAACCCGAATGAATTTTAAACATCGAATAAATCTTTTTTTAACACATGGTTGTCCGACATTCACTGTGTTTGCACCCCCTCTCAGTTGCTGCGGGCTAACTCGGAATTATTGTAGGCGTAACCCAGTTCTCTACATCAAATGACCATATTTAGAATCATACTGTAATACAACTGTGAACAGTTTAAACTGTCCTATAGACCTGCGGTTTCAATGAAGACGAAAACAAATACAAAATGATATGTTTTTTTATAAATCAGAAATAAAACACAAGACAAAAATCATGGCACGAAATCATCACAGTCAACATAACGGTTCTAGAATACAATGTAATCACTCGGAACGTTAGAAAGCTCATCGGGTGTTTAATATATGCCACCACCCTTAGCCCTAATAAGAAAACGCTTTTATGTCCCCTTTCTCTTAATACAGTTTATATTCCGGCTTCAGTCGCTTTTTCTTCCCACATTCTGTAAAGCCCGGCGTGGGGAGCGCCGCCCCAGGCCAAACATATGCTTCTTTCCATTGCTCTAATCCAAATTCAGCGTTGAGGAATAATTGCTTCAGTGGCCGTGACTTCGCGGGGGCTTTGTCCCTCACTTGGCTTCCAACATATAGACACACGCCATTTCAATCAGCTGCCTTTGAAAGCTGTCTCTCTCCCAGTTAAAAAAATCTAATCTAAGACACCGCACACAATGTCAACGCACCACCAAAGTTCACAATTAAATAGCGATTCTTTTTTCCTACAGAAATTTTGCTGAAAAAAATTCTCATTGGATGAAATCTGTCTTTTGGCTTTCATATCAATATCCAAAGATTTTAATCTTTGTGAGGATGATGTTGACATTTGGTGTCAATAATGATTTTATGGCTAATGTATATCACAGTGCTTCAGTATCACCTTGGGTCGTCTGGGTTGTTTGGAAAGGTCTTTTAATAGCTAATTTGGTAGCATAGCCGGTGTATATTAAACATCCTTCATATCTTTTGTTAAATATACACATTACAGGAACATTATATATAGAGAGTTAATTTAATCGGTTATTAATATATTT
>JAODKF010000100.1:614246-640141 GCA_026779585.1 Mormyrus proboscirostris
GAAGGTGGAACACAAAATACGAAGGAGAATGATCACATGGCAGAAGGTGGAACATGAAATACGAAGGAGAATGATCACATGCCAGAATGTGGGTGATGAAACACGAAGGAGAATGATCACATGGCAGAAGGTGGAACACAAAATACGAAGGAGAATGATCACATGGCAGAAGGTGGAACATGAAATACGAAGGAGAATGATCATATGGCAGAACTGTGGTTGATGAAACACAAACGATAATGATCACATGGCAGAAGGTGGAACATGAAACACGAAGGAGAATGGCCACATGGCAGAATGTGGATGATGAAACATGAAGGAGAATGATCACATGGCAGAAGGTGGACCATGAAATACGAAGGAAAATAATCACATGGCAGAATTGTGGATGATGAAACACAAAGGAGAATGATCACATGGCAGAAGCTGGAACATGAAATATGAAGGAGAATGATCATATGGCAGAATGTGGATGATGAAACACGAAGGAGAATGATCACATGGCAGAAGGTGGAACACAAAATACGAAAGAGAATGATCACATGGCAGAAGGTGGAACATGATGCACACTGTCAGATTCGAGGCCCTGGAAGCACAGAATGGTGTTCATACAGTGTTAGATCTAATGCACACTTTCCTTCTTCACAGGTCACAAGGAACATTCTAACAAAACCCTTAATTTAATCAATCTGGGTATCGTCCTAGGGTATCTAAGACCAGACAATATTGCTAGCAATCTCTTTAATCTTACAGAAACACGACTTCTTTTGGGTAAACAAAGTCCATGTGTTTGGGGGGACGTCTCCATCCTCCGCCGTCTCCCGTATCTCTGTCTTCTTTTTGAGTCATCTGACACTATTTGAGTCAGAGTGAGATGGGCAGCATAATCCTCAGAGGCACAGAGTGCCTTGAAATTGTTAGCAGGATGCTATGCGGCACGAAACGACAAAACTCCACGAAATTAAAAAGCATTCTTTTGAACATCATGGGAAAATGTGCAGCAAGTTTCCGGCTTTGTTTTACTGTTGCTCTGGCATTTGAAACAGCAAGACTGATTGAGCCAACAGTACCCAGGATTTCTCTTTGAAGAAAGCCAAGGATGGAAGTCTAATGTCAGGCAGCCTCAGGTCAGCTCTGTAAGGCTTCTCAAATCTGGGTCAGCTAGCAAAGAAAACCATGCAGATATGTCTCACTCTTTTAGTATCATGTCATTGTTTCTGGCCTGTGAAAATAATTGTTTGCATTGCGAAGCAAATGGCTGGTTAATGTATGAATGTCAACGGTACAGTGTGTTTTCATATTCACATTCGCAGTGCAGACAGTGGTCTTCGAGGCAAAGACAACATTTGTGGGACTTTACCAACACTGAGAAGCAGGCACAAATGTCCTGGCTTTGTGTACAAGATTAATGGGGACTTGTGTGGATTGTGACGATTTCCTTCAGCCTCCAGCTGTCCCTGAAAAACAAGGTTGTGTCATCAAACACAAGAGAAGCTGAAAACAAAGAAGATATGCTGTAAAACTACAAAGGAGATTTCCATGGCTCTTCAGAATTCCTCATGAATAAGAGAAAATGTCTGTCAGTAATTCAGTGAATGATCAGTTAAGCAGAACTCTAAGTGAATCCAAACAAATCTATTTTATATCTGCCAGACATCATACATGGATAATTCAGATGCTTTTAATGTGAATTAAACAGGCTTTTTATTCCGAATGGGTGCCGGAGTCGCATTTCCAAAATCATTTTTCTCATAAAATTGACAAAATTCCAAGTGCCCAAACCAAGAACACGGAATGACTTTTCCTGTGTGAGGAAGAAAAACACAGATTCAGAAACAGATATTACTAACTTAACAGTGTTTTTTTGCAAATATAGTCCCTTGTCAATAACCTGACCTTCAGGATATAAAGAAATTTGTGGATTATTAAAGCACGACCATGACGAAAAAGATTCTCTTCTGAGACACACTATAGAAAGACAGTAGCAAACTGTTCACAATTACTGAGCAGGAAAGGTAATGTTACGTGGAATATTATTGCAAAATCGCAGGACATGCTTGTTTAATGAAATATAGCTGGAGGTGCTGGTTTGCCATAAACTCCACAGAGGAGCTTTGATGCTAATAAGAAGTGAATGGGCTGTGGGTTAAGGTTCAGGCTTACAAGCTGGCCTCAACGCGGCTCCTGAGCACAGTGAGTTCACAGTGCTTGGTGACCTCGCAGCGCTCAGCGACCTTGCAGCATTCAGACCTTGTTGTCTTTGAATTCCAGTTACTTTAACTTGTAAATTTCCTCATAAGTTCCCTTTGAACCTAAGCAGTACATGGGGATTGCATTTAAGAGGCTACCTGGCAGGGTCCTCTGCAGCTGGCTCGGAAAGTTCCAGACGTCCCCGGGGCCTGGCCGGGTGGGGCTCCAGAAGCGGGCCGGCTTATCAGGCTGCGGGAGCGGCCTCGTGTGAACGGTGTGGGTTTCAGAATTAACATTTCTCTTCATGTGCTTTTAATAACCACAGAGAGAAGCCCCCAACCCCCCGGCCCACACACATCATTACCAGAGGAAACAAGGGAACTCGAAATGACTTTGACCCACGACGGATGGCTGGGGCGAGCGAGGCACTAGAAGGTCGGCATGGGAGATGAGCGGGAATTAAGTATGTTACTCCTTATCATAATAGTTCATTAAAGTGAGGATTGTGAAAAGGATTGTTCACGGGGAGTCATTTACATGGGCCATGTCTGATGTTCTTTAAGATAACTTTGAAATGTGATTGTAGCTTCAAGGTCTTTTCTGACATTCTGATATCAAGACTCTGTGTGCTGTGTGCATTGTCCTGTATGTCAGCATACAGTGCGTTTAGATAACAACAATAATTATGTCACCCTATTGGTTGCTAGTCTTAGGTACATAATCAAATATACATCCATATATTATAAACTAGATTACAAAAATGTAATTATGTTTTAGGCATTTGACTGAATAAGTCCTTGTTAATAGTTTCCTACATGTTTTTTGCAGAGTATTCTGACTACTAACTGACTGTAATTTTGGCCAGTATTCATTTCACTTCCTTTGAAGAATCACTGGAATCTCTGCACTGCACTTGAGAGACAACTGGAATCCATATGCAGGCTGACAGAAATCATCTTCACAAAAGTCAGAATGGAGGGTCACAGTACAAACATTATCCTCTCACCACATCAACAGTTTCACAATCAGGGGAACTTCTTGCATCCAATCCCTCTGTTTATGTACTTCTGAGAACAAAAAGCACAGGCTACACAATACACACAAACTCAAACTAAAGTAAGGACATTTTTATCAAAGGCTTTTATCAAAGGGCTTCCAAAGGGCTTCCAAAAGGCTTTCAAGGGGCTTCCAAAAGGCTTTCAAGGGGCTTCCAAAGGGCTACCAAGGGGCTTCCAAAAGGCTTTCAAGGGGCTTCCAAAAGACTTTCAAGGGGCTTCCAAAGGGCTACCAAGGGGCTTCCAAAAGGCTTTCAAGGGGCTACCAAACGGCTTCCAAGGGGCTTCCAAATGACTTCTGAAGGGCTTCCAAAGGGCTACCAAGGGACTTTCAAAGGGTTTCCAAGGGGCTTCCAAATGGCTTCCAAGGGGCTTCCAAACGGCTTCCAAAAGACTTTCAAGGAGCTTCCAAAGGGCTACCAAGGGGCTTCCAAAAGGCTTTCAAGGGGCTTTCAAGGGGCTACCAAACAGCTTCCAAGGGGCTTCCAAATGACTTCTAAAGGGCTTCCAAAGGGCTACCAAGGGGCTTTCAAAGGGTTTCCAAGGGGCTTGAAGAAGCCTTACAAGGGGCTTCCAAGGGGCTGCGAAGAGGCTTCTGAAGGACTTCCAAGGCGCTTGTAAAGAAGTTCCAAGGGGCTTCCAAAGAACCTCCAAGGGGCTTGTAAAGAACTTCCAAAGGGCTTCCAAGAGGCTTCCAAATGGCTTCCAAGGGAATTCAAAAAGGCTTCCAAGGGCCTTACAAAGCGCGTCCAATGGGCTTACAAAGGGTTTCTAAGGGGCTTCAAAATGACTTCCAAGGTGCTTGTAATGGACTTCCAAGGGGATTCCAAAGGGCTTCCAAGGGTCTTCAGCAGGTGAATCTGAGCCTGGCTACTTTATTTTGTGTTGCAATGTCTTCAACGGTAGAAGGGACATTACTACCTGCTTACAGTTTGAAATTGCACTTTAAATCCTGAGAGTAAGGAGAATTTATAAAAGCAGCCCAGCATTGCAGGAATTACAGTGCTATCCTATAATGGGCAGCTGTGCTGTAGCACTGAGTACACACACAGACAGAGGCACATACAGACAATGACACACACAAAGACACAGACAGAGTCACACACACACACACACACACACACACAGACACACACAGACAGAGACACAGACACACACAGACAGAGACACACACACAGACACAAACACACAGACAGTGACACACACAGACAATGACACACACACAGACAGAGACACACACAGACAATGACACACACAGACAATGACACACACACAGACAGAGACACACACAGACAATGACACACACACAGACACACACAGACAGAGACACACACAGACAAAGACACACACAGACAGAGACACATACAGACAATGACACACACACAGACAGAGACACACACAGACAATGACACACACACAGACAGAGACACACACAGACAATGACACACACAGACAGAGACACACACACACAGACACACACATACAGAGACACACACACGGACACATACAGACAGAGACACACACACGGACACACACGGACACACACAGACAGAGACACACACACAGACAGAAGCACACACACAGACAGAGACACACACAGACAGAGGCACACACAGACAGAGACAGACACACAGACACACACAGACAGAGACACATACACACAGACACACACAGACATAGATACAGGTACACACAGACACACACAGTCCACATATTCATATCTTTACGGGGACTTTCCATTCACATCTACGGGCACAACTCTAATTCCAACAATGAAAGCCTCAACCCACCTCCCCCCAGTCCTAACCTTAACCAGACCAAAAAATGTCCCCACAAGGCAAGAAGTGGCAGGTTTTTATATCGGTTTGGGGAACTCTTGTCCTCACAATGTAATAATTAAAAAAATGAACACATGCACACTGTAACTCATTCACACAGACGCCTACTGACACACAAGCATGTCTACAGACATACACACAGACACTCACGCACGCACACACAGCATCCGGGCATATCTACAGTCAGAGACTGCCTGCAGAGCCATAGAATCCTACTCACAGCCCCACCAGGCAGAGTGCTGTTATGGGAAGTTGCGTGATGAAATGGAGGCTGCCTTTGAAGCTGATGTGTAATGACTTGTTGAGTGCTATCTTTCCTAGAGAAAGAGCTCCATTACAGGTTTAAAAACAAGAAAGAGAACACGGAAGGTACGGGGGAAGCCATTTGTAATGACCCGATTCACAACAACAGCACTCAAACCACTGGCACAAATGGTAATCGGTGAATTTCTTTAGAGGACCTCTTACATGACATTAACCTAGAAAGTTCCAGCTTTCACAAAAAAGAGACATGGCATAACCTTCTACTACCCACAGCCCGTAGTAAGCAGATTTAAACTCAAACTACCAACAGCTAACAGTTAACCAGCAGGCAATTATAAGGCTGAGAGTTTTGTTCTCTTGACTTCAGTATGTAGGTCTAATTCAGAATAGAGAATATGATACTTTGGTAATCAACAACCAATTATCTTTCCCATAAAATATAAACATTGCAGAACCTGAAGTCATTGCATTTAGAGTAAACAGAAGCAATTAACTACAATTCTGTCCCTCTGGTAATTATCAGTTAGAATCATGCACTATGGAGTGCATGTCAGCAAACAAGAAACACAGCTGGAAAGAGCAAAACCTTTTTTGGTGATGAATAATGGAAAATTAAAGGGACAGTCAACAACCCATAATAAAAACATGCGTGGGAATCTCAGGGATTCTATGTGGACCACGCTGGCTACATGGAACGTCTTTGTGGATCTCTAGGACAGTGCTGTCTGTAGGGATCACAGATACTGTGGCGACTATTGGGGTCTCGGCTACAACACTGTCTGTTGGGATACAGTCTGTTTGGATCTCTGTCCATTGGGTTTTCAGATACGGCACTGTCCTTGAGATCTCAGATAGGACACTGATAGACAGATAGGACACTGTTTATTGAGATGGCATTCCCCGCTGGGGTCTGAGATTCTGCACTGTTTATTGGGATCTCAGATACAGCACTGCCCATTGGGATCTCAGACAGCACTGCCCATTGGGATCTCAGACAGCACTGTCTATTGGGATCTCAGATACGGCATTACCCGTTTGGATCTGAGATACGGCACTGTCTATTGGGATCCAGGTATGGCACTGCCTGCTAGGACTTAGGTGTGGCACTGTCGGCTGGGATCTCAGATATGGCACTGTCCACTGGGATCTCGAATACAGCACTGTCTGTACAGATCTCAGGGATGGAACTGTCTATTTAAGTCTCAAGGATGATACTGTCCGTTGAGATCTCAGATACGGCACTGCCCATTGAGATCTCTGATATGACTCTGTCTGTTCAGATCTCAGGGGTGACATTATATTTGCTGATCTCAGGGATGTTACTGTCCATTGAGATCTCAGGAATGTTACTGTCCATTGAGATCTCAGATACAGCACTGTCTGTTGGGATCTCAGAGATGACACTGTCTGTTGGGATCTCAGAGATGACACTGTCTATTCAGATTTCAGGGCTGACACTGTCTATTCAGTTTTCAGGGCTGACACTGTCTGTTGGGATCTCAGGGATGACACTATCTGTTGGGATCTCAGAGATGACACTGTCTATTCAGATTTCAGGGCTGACACTGTCTGTTGGGATCTCAGAGATGACACTGTCTATTCAGTTTTCAGGGCTGACACTGTCTTTTGGGATCTCAGGGCTGACACTGTCTGTTGGGATCTCAGAGATGACACTGTCTATTCAGTTTTCAGGGCTGACACTGTCTGTTGGGATCTCAGAGATGACACTGTCTGTTCAGATTTCAGGGCTGACACTGTCTGTTGGGATCCCAGAGATGACACTGTCTGTTCAGATTTCAGGGCTGACACTGTCTGTTGGGATCTCAGAGATGACACTGTCTATTCAGATTTCAGGGCTGACACTGTTAGAATCACAGGCTACATTACTTGTGCGAATGGGATGCATGTGAGGCTAGCTGTGCTTGATCTTCTGGCCCAAAGCCACCAGAAGCATAACGACATTGGCTGCTGCTGCACGGTGCAGCAGAGTAAATGGAGCTTGACGGAATGGGGCTTGACAGTCTTTCACTGGAGCAGGTCAGTCTTAAGAGTGGCACAATGCAGATGGCTCCTGCAATGTGAGCACATCTCTCCTGCCCTGTCTCTTTGCAGTGTCCCTCTTTACAGCAAACCCATGCAGGAAATGACATTTGAAACATGCATTTAAAAAACAATAAGAGACTCTTTCCTTTGTCTGACCCCGGAAAAGGATTCCTGCTCTTTGGCCCATAGATAAGTCTCCACAGATGGTTGACAGGGTCAATGACTGAAATGTCCAGCACACGTACTAAATTTGAATTTCAGTTCCAACACATATGTTCTGCCAGTAAAGCTACACTGTCATACAATTTGTGTTTTGCTAATGCAATGGTGCTAATAAATATGTATGTCTGTAAACAGACAATGCAGGGGAATGAGAAACAACTTTACATCAGATATAAGAATGATTCTTGGAGCTCTTTTCTAAGTATCATGCACATGCAAAAGTTGATATGGTGCTGAGTACTGAGGAAATGACTTAATAAAATGTAATGAATGACTAAGTCAGCATTTATGTGTCAATCATTGCGAGTTTTAATGCAACATATATGGTTTAAAGTCACAATTAATATCTAATTAATATCCAAGTGATGGAGAAACATCTAAGGTTCATGTATAACTACAATCCATATTCAGTAAAAAGGTTCTAAAATAGGACATATGGGGTTGCAGCTGCTATGAATTATATTCAGAATAAGCAGGATTAAAACACTGATATCACAATTTGTTTCTGTGAATACAATGTTATGGTGAGACTTGAGTCACTGCTTACTGTGAGTAATATCTTTGACTTATTTTTACCACAGGGAAGAGTGTTTCAGGCGTGCACAGCAGTACACTTCTCCAGTTATTTTGCATCCACATCCCAACAGGAGAGGCCATTGACTAGGGAATTCATTGCTATTTTGGAGAACCTTCATTGTTTATGCATGAGACTTTGGCGCACGTGATGCAGTCAGGCTGGTGTTTCAGTGAGACTGAACAGCATGCAAACTGCCTGTGCAGTGGCGATGCAGTGGCTGTGCAGTGGCTGCCTTAAAATATCAGCTCTCATTATAATCATACAGCTGTGTGATCAGCGCTTACTTTAGTCCGCCCGATTCATAGTGTGAGTTTTTATGGAGAGAAACAAGAGAAAAGGAGTAAATACGGCAGAATCTGAGTTCATTATTGGAAAGATAAATCGGCTTCCTTCGAATACTGACATCATCAAAATATGCGCTTTGAGCCTTTTAGGTGTCACAACCTGAACACGGCCACAAACAAGGCCTGAACACATCGCTGTGGCTCTTCTAATCGACGTGGCTCATACTCCTGCCCCTGGCCGTAATGCCAAGCATGGGAACCCCCAGCGACTGAGTGCTCACGCACCGACTGCCTCAGCTCCGCTAGCAGACAGTCGGGCTGATCTCCAGCGGCGAGGCCACTTCCAGAGAGGAGGGGCCGACGCCGGCTGAGAACGGGACTTCCTGTTCCGGCTCACTAAGTCAGCTGAACGCATCACCAGCCTACAACTGCCAGACATCCAGGCCATCGACAGCAGCTCTGCTTCCGGAAGGTTCTCACTGCAGACCCAGCCTGCCCCATTCGCCCCCCGCTGTGTGGTGGAACATACATACCTGCTCATCCAGACCCAGGAAAGTACTGCACCACCCACCCTCTACATGCAAACATATGTGTTCATACTTCGCGTGAGCGAGACTCCTTACTGGAGCAGTACTGGGCTGGCTGGGGAAGTCATGCTGCCAAGTCAGCAGATGTTTATGAATGTTTGTGGCTGGTCTACGTTTGATCTGTCTTAGGATGTGTGAGCTTCTATCCTAGAATTGTCGAAAAGTAAATCACCCCGAATTTATTCACATTCTTTTAGAAATATATCCTCCATAGCCCAAAGGCAATGGTACGTTTAAGTTTTTTATTGTTTTGCATCATCCTGACTGACACAATAAAATGTAATACATTGTTTTTTTCATGATTTCCCATGTAGTTAATGTATATGGTGGGTGTTACTTGGGGAAGTTTTCGTTTTAACGAGACTCCCTCTCAGATTTGCCGCTTACCTACCTTCTGATATCACTGCTGGGTGACTATTACACCTGATAGATGTTATATTTGGTGCCTAAGGCTGCGTTTCTGGGATTCATAAAAAATAATCATTTATTTGATATGAACGTCAATCTCTCTTTTTCCCTCTACAACATTATTATTTATATCTTGCTAAGATGATTTAATGTGTACAAGAGAAAATTTTATTAAGCGGTTTCATAGAGAAATACAACAGAAACTGCCAGGAAAGTGAGACTTGGAGACAATCGGCCTTTGTCTGTCGCTTGCAGTGTTCGCAGTGCGTTCGTGCTCATGTTCACCACTTAACGAGGCACCGCTGCGATATTTCTGTACTTCAGAAGGCAAAAGCTGCCCCAAGCAGACCTGCCCCTGCGTGAGGGATTAGAGTACAGTGGGAAATAAGGCAACTGTGAGCCGAGCGCAGTGTTTTTACATCCAGTGAGGGAAGAGCCCGTAGGTGCAGGTGTCCCGCAGTGAGAAGCACGAGGAGCCCGAGAGGCATCTGGCCAAACTGCGGGGGTGACGGCACTTCATGGTCAGTCATCGGGCATCATTCCGGATCGAACGCAGGCCACACTGTAGGACCACTGCCTGTACGTCAAGGAGCAGATGCGCAGGCGAGAAGCAGGACACCAGAGAGGCTGCAAAGTCACCCATGTGAGGAGAGGCATCTGAGCCGGGATGCAAACGTGAAATGATGCAATGAGATGAAACGGCGGCAGGGCTGAAGCTCATCAGGAGAAGCGGCTCCTCCAGAGAGATTCTAAAGGGGCAGAGCTGCTGAAAGACGGCAGAGGAGACGGCAAAGCCGCTGCTTTGCTCAGAGCCTGAGCTGTATTCTCAGCTGAACTACATTAGACGAGAAAGTAGATCACAGAAAATGTGTTATATTGTGGAAGCTAACATGCAACTGAACAGCACAGAGGGAAGATTTCCGTGTGTGTGTGTTTGTGTGTATTTCTGTGCTGATTTGTATTTACTACATATTTGGGACCAAAACCTGTTTTTTCAGGTCCCCATAAAAACCTAAAAATGCCAAAAGTCTCGTAATGTGTTTGGTTGCTTATGGTTAAGGTTAGGGTTAGGGTTAGGTCTGGGGAGGTTTAACGTTGCCATTGTTCCGATTAGAGTTTTTCCCACAGAAATAAAAGGAGAGTCCATTACAATGATAGGAATATCGGAAGTATGTATGCGTGTGTGTTTCTCTATGTGTACATCGGTGTGTGTCGTTGAATGAATGTTAATGTTAAGATGCACCAGCCTCTTCAGATCAGGATTATGTGTGGTCAAAATGAACAAACTCCACCTGATAACATAACTCACTGACCTCAAGGTCCTGGAGTCTAAATATGTGCGTTTTAACGCAGCAGGATTTTGTATTTGTGCTCAGAAAATGTCAGAGTAAAATTAACTTTAATAAGTGCGTAGAACATTCTGGAAACAGCACACTGACCATATCTGTAATGTTGACAGAGTTTAGTTAGACTGTCCTTTGCAAACGGTTAAGGTTAGGCTTTGTCAGATTAGTGCGGATAAAACCGGTACGCTGTTATACTTCAATAATCCCCATCGCTATGGATGAGGAATCTTTGCTGCAGATGTGGAATCTTTGCTGCTGATGAGGAGATGTGCAACAAAAACCCTCTGAGCATCAGCCTGTACATTCCAGCTCACATGTGACCGTAAATCACACCCCTTCCTAGTGTCTGTCTGACATATTTTTGGAAAGTGGGTTCATGTGGGCTCTTTTTTGCAAAACAATGCAGCAAACTTTTGTGTGCTACTGCATCCTGTAACTGGGCCTGTTAGCGACGGACACAAGCACTACTCATACTATTTAAAACTGCTGTGTCACTGCAATGTGGCACTGGGATGTGACTTTGGCCTCTGATCTATTGCTTAGAGCCACCGTGTGAATCTCTCTCACTGGCAGGGGTAAAAATAGAAGCAGCATTAACCTTTTCACTGGAGTGCAGTGGAGAGCGGTTTCCTGGCCGCAGCTCCGGCACCAGCACGGCCTTTGTGTATTTGCATGGCCTCCCGATGCCTCCCTCCATGGTTCAGTAGCAGGTGACTTTTAGGAGAATGTGTGCCCTGTGATGGACTGGCATCCCATCCAGGGTGTCCCCTGCCTTGTGCCCTGTGATGGACTGTCATCCTACCCAGAATCCCCTGTGTTTCGTGGGACAGGCTCACTGAGACAATGCACGGGCCATGCAGTCATGGGAAATTAACTGTTGTATTAATTATGAAGAGGAGCACCTGTTACACCTTTGCAGTGGCCGGAGCGGAGCACCGCAACGTGAGCATTTCACAGAAATGCCAGCTGCCTGCTCTCTGTGTTGTTCGCTCCTTTTCTGAAATCCTTGTAATACATACGACCAAATTCACACACTGCTAAAATATGCACTTCAAACAGATGTAATTAAAGTGCCTATCTCTGGTCAGAATGACAAGAGCAGGGAACTCTGGGGAAGCCGGAGAGATTGTGCCGTAATTCCGCTCACTGCCCCCGGTCACTATTCGATTATCTCCCAAATTGCTGTGTTTCACAACGATAAAGACTTTCAATGGTTCAGTGAGTAGAAACGCCCAGCGAGGCAGTGGCCAATCTGCCGTGCATAATAATTTCACTGGTAGACGGGAAAAAAAAAAAAACAAAATGTTTATAGGACATTCCGAAAACGACTAGGGCTCAGGAATCTGGAAATGTGAAATGTCACATCTGGCATGCAAAACTATGAAAATATATTTCTGTGCAAAATTCATGGAGGCATTTAATTTAGAATGTGTTTAATAACGAGGTGTGCCTGCATCAGTAATCCTGCCTTCAGGTTCTAAGGAGATTGCCATATTTATTTGCATATATATATATATATATATATATATATACACACACACACACACACATACATACACACACAGACGCGTGCACACACACATTTAAGCCAAAGCAGTATAGGGTAAATGTTCAGTGTTAATTAAGATTTCATAATTACACTTAGAGTAATTAACAGGGTAGTGCAGGCCAAGTGTAGGAATCTATATTTAGCAAGCAAACAAATGCCATTGAGTGTCAGGCCACATGTGACCCACTGATGTTTAGCATCATACCCGTAGAGTGCTGATGCAGCTCAGATCTGCCCTGTATGATTGGCATAGCCTGCTGTGGCCTGGCCTGACATAAGGTATATTGGTGTGGCCTGACCTGTCCTTCTCTGCTGTGATGTATCCTGGTGTGGCCTGACTTGTCCTTGTCTGGCACGACGTATCCTGGTGTGGCCTGATCTCTCCTGGCCTCGTGTGACGTATCCTGGTGTGGCCTGATCTCTCCTGGCCTCGTGTGACGTATCCTGGTGTGGTGTGGCCTGGCCTGGCGGTGCTCTGATCGCTGGGTCCAGGACAAGGCTGCAGATAGAGAGACAGCTCCCCAGCCAATGTGGCAGAGCATGTGGGTGACCCAATAGGCATTTTACACATTCTAAGTTAAATGCCTTCTTGACCCACCCTTTGCAACTATAACAGCTTCAACTCTTCTGGGAATGCTGTCCACAAGGTTTATGGGAATGTTCGACCATTCTTCCAGGAGAGCATTTCTGAGGTCAGGGCATGATGTTCGATGAGAAGGCCTGGCTCACAGTCTCCGCTCTAATGCAGCTTACAATGGCTTTGAACGCTGCAGTTCATTTCACTGGTGCAAAGGGGCCAAGCACAAACCCTGAAAAATAACCCCATACCATAATCCCCCCTCCAAACTTTACACTGGGCACAATGCAGTCAGGAAAGTACCGTTCTCCTGGCAACCACCAAACGCAGACTTGTCCATTGGATTCCATCATTTTTTAAAATTCAAATTGTAGTTGTATAGAGTGTTTGCACAACATTACACTATCTCAAAGCATACCTGCCGAAAGCCCCCAGTTAGCAAGCCAGAGGTGACAATGGCAATGGAAAACTCACTAGAAGGAAGAAACCTTGGGAGGAAACAGACTCAAAGGGGGAGTCTATCCTCCAGGGGACAGCAGAGTAAGCCCTAACCCTAAGCAGACTCAGAGGGGGAGCCCATCCTCCTGGGGGCAGCGAAGGAAGCCCTAACCCTAAGCAGACTCAGAGGGGGAGCCCATCCTCCTGGGGGCAGCGGAGGAAGCCCTAACCCTAACCAGACCCAAAGGGGGAGCCCATCCTCCTGGGGACAGCGGAGGAAGCCCTAACCCTAAGCAGACTCAAAGGGGGAGCCCATCCTCCTGGGGGCAGCGGAGGAAGCCCTAACCCTAACCAGACCCAAAGGGGGAGCCCATCCTCCTGGGGATAGCGGAGGAAGCCCTAACCTTAACCAGACCCAAAGGGGGATTCCATCCTCCTGGGGACAGCAGAGGAAGCCCTAACCCTAACCAGACTCAGAGGGGGAGTCCATCCTCCTGGGGACAGCAGAGGAAGCCCTAACCCTAACCAGACTCAGAAGAGGAGCCCATCCTCCTGGGGGCAGCGGAGGAAGCCCTAACCCTAACCAGACTCAGAGGGGGAGCCCATCCTCCTGGGGGCAGCGGAGGAAGCCCTAACCCTAACCAGACTCAGAGGGGAAGCCAGTCCTCCTGGAGCTGGCATGGACAGTCAGTTGATCAAGAAGTCTACTGGTGGCACGCTTAATACTACTGCATCCACTGCTTTGGATTGCACTTCGCTTGGATGCAGTTGCTCAGCCATGGAAACACCATCCCATGAGTTTCTCTGCACACTGTTCTTGAGCTAACCTGAAGGCCACACGAAGTTTGGAGGTCTATAGCCATTGACATGCGCTGTCCCCGCTCTGTGATTTTATGTGTCCTACCACTTCATGGCTGAGTTGCAGCTGCTCCCAATTGCTTCCACTTTGGTATGATACCACTAACAGTAACCGTGGAATATTTAATATCAAGGATATTTCACGAATGGACTGGTGGAATCCTAACCCAGTACCATGCTTGAATTCACGGAGCTCCTGAGAGTGACCCATTCTTTCTGTAGAAGCAGCCTGCATGCCTAGGTGCTTGATTTTATACAACTGTGGCCATGGAAGTGATTGGAACGCCTGAATTCAGTTATTTAGAGGTGTGTCCCAATACTTTCGGCAATATAGTGTAATTTAAAGGGTTCATCATTCACTCTGTGCTCAATCTCTGCCTACTGCATATCACTGCCAGCTTCAGCTTAGCATCAGCTAATAGAGTGTCCATTGCTAAGTGGGCTAACCCTGCTGGGCAATGACTGTCACTGCGACGTTTGAGGCCCTGTTTATGCCGTTAGCAGTGTTAAGTGCCAGTACGACTGTAATAGAATAGAATAGAATAGAATAGAAATTACGTTATTGTCTTTACACATTTTCTTGCACGACGAAATTTTCAGAGCAGTCCCTAGGATGTGCATATGTCTAGACATTTCAACATAAAAAAAATCTAGGTGCACTTAATGTATGTGCCTTAAGCAAACAATAAAGCATTTGCCAAGCTGACCGTGGCTGTGTGCATCGCTCTGATCTACAGGATCATGCACTAATACTTCACAGATGTGTTAATGTGTCTGCCTGGATGACAGAGCAGCTTATGTCTGTGTGATAGTTTCCATACCTTCCCACATACCCAAATACCTTCATTGCACTAATTGTTTGTTTCACCAAAGAGTCTCTCCCTTGTTTAAGTGAGAGCTACAAATCTGCAATGCCCCGTTTGTGTGCTCCCATAAGGCACTGCTCTGAAAACATCCGTCGCAGGCCCTGCTCACTGTCCACCAGGGACAGAGTCGGGGGGTGGGGGGAGCAGGACTGCCGTGAGCACAGAGCCCAACACGTAGCCTGCTCCCCCCCCCCCCCCCCCCGCCCCAGGGGAGCACTCCCAGAGCCAGTAATGAAGACTCCTTCACGGAGAGTAATGTGTTTTCCATCAAGAGGGCAAGGGCAGAGTGTCATCAACAGAGTGGAAGTTCATTCTGCAGGTGCAGCCTTATCACTGTCAATGTGCGGGAATCCTGGTGGAGGTGCGGGAGCCACACAAAAACACATCCTTCACCTAAGAACCACTGGATCGGGCTTCCAGGTTAGCATGATCTTTGCAGTGAAATGAAATGTGGGATTTTTTCCCGCATGCTACCTTAAAAAGAGAACTGGGGCGCAGAGAATGACATGAAGAGGACGACTAGAGACTGGATGAGATCGCTAAGCCTTCTACAGCACAGCTTCACCAGCACCGGTTAATCGGAACACTACCTGGGGCCCTTCAATCAATGGAAAACTTATTTTACAGTTGTTTTATTTCCATGTAACTGTGTTTGAATTTCATAGGCATGATTTCAGAAACAGATCACCAGTGAACTCAGGTCCGCATTTAGCAAATCCCTTTCGAATAAAATGGCAAATTTTCATCCGTGCAAATCAAATACAAAATTGATTAGTTGGTATTACAGAAGCTGGAATGAAAACCGGCAGGAATATGTATGTGTGCCTGTGTGTGTGTGTGTGTGTGTGTGTGTGTGTGTGTAACAAGCGTAGTAATGTCCTTCATTTCATCATACTTATCAATGAACACTCATCAAAGCTGACTATCAGTCATGAAGAATGGAATATCAATAGCCAGTTATTAAAGAGGGACCCTAGATAACAACTAAAAATGTCGCTTTAATCAGCTGTCAGATTTCATATTTAATGCATTCTAAGATATTAGTGTTAGGTCTATGACAAATATTAATATCTGTGTGTTATTAGTCATAGTCAGAAGTGTACGTCTCCAAATTGCCCATGGTGTTGCATTTTTGTACAAATCTTATTAGCATGGCAGATGATGCAGGGCATCACCTTCCAAAAAGGATGGGAGACCACTGAGCTAGTGTCAGGCTGAGGCTGGAATAAATCAGGAAATGTGGCAGGCAACTGTGTATCACATAGCAGTCTGGGCTCTAAATAAGCTCTGCCATTCAGGGAAAACAAAATGGGAAAGTCCTTCCTGAATGGAGTCGGTGTGAAGTAGAACAGGTATTGTCCTGTGGGCTCCAAACATGCTAGAG
The DNA here is from genome assembly GCA_026779585.1 of Mormyrus proboscirostris. Classification (NCBI taxonomy): domain Eukaryota; kingdom Metazoa; phylum Chordata; class Actinopteri; order Osteoglossiformes; family Mormyridae; genus Mormyrus; species Mormyrus proboscirostris. The sequence goes on from JAODKF010000100.1 coordinate 630,733, forward strand.
TCGAGTTTGAATGCGGAGCATGAACTCTCTCATTGGCGCTACACTGCCAGAGCCGAGTGTGAATGCGGAGCATGAACTCTCTCATTGGCGCTACACTGCCAGAGCCGAGTGTGAACACAGAACAGGGATTCTCCTGTGAGCTCTACACTGCCAGAGTTGAATGTGAATGCAGGGCATGAACTCTCTCATTGGCGCTACACTGCCAAAGTTGAGTATGAACGCAGAACTGGAATTCTCTAGAGGGCTTGGCACTGGCAGAGTCAGTAGGGATTGCAGAGCAGTGACTATCCCATAGGCTCTGGATTGGCAGATGGGTGTGAATGAAGGGCAGGGACACTCCCATAGGCCCTGCTCCACCAGAGTCAGCTGTGAATAGAGTACAGTAGAGACTCATGTAGGCTCAGCACTGCCAGAGGTATCAGTGCCCAGATTGACTGAAAAATGGCTGCAAGGTTACTTTGCATGGTTTTCTGTTTGATTTCATATGAAGTAATTATGAATACAAAAGAAACAATGATTTTCTTTTTAGTTCTGTTGAATGCTTGAATGAAGCTGAATTTTTATTTTAATGCTGCAAGATGATTTTGAAGTGGCCAGAGTGGGATTGGATGCGTTGGCTCGGAAACAGGGAGTCTCCGTGACGACGAACTAAAGTCCACGGTTGTTTCCACAGGCTATGATCCTGCCTGATTTTTACTGCGATATCTTTACGAGGCACAAATGCTTTGGGCAACTTGTATAGCAAAGTTACCTGCAGATAGGATCAAATATAGGCAGTTTATATCTGAAAACAATATGAGGTACAGAATATGTGTATTTATATACTGTAGCTTACGGCTGGTGGACAGCCGCAACATGAGAACTGGGACACACTGCAGACTGTTTCAGCATTAGATATTACAGCTAGATTGTAAAATAACAGATAAATAAATAGAGGTTAATGTTAATTAATATGTAACCACTCCACACATCACATCAGCATCTCTGTGAATTATGTTAGAGCACAGGCTACGGGCATAGTCATGACTGACAGCTTTTCATAATTGTCCTCTATGGTAAACAAGTCTAGATTTTTAAAAAAATCCAAACATGGCCCCAAGTTAAGACCTGCTTTCGCAAAGCATTAAAAAGGCATATAGCGGAACCGCCCACAGGCTAGACAACAGCACCGGCGTATTCATTGGCAACAATCTGAAAAATCTCCTCCCAGTAATTTGCACCAGATACCACAACTTCTACAGATGCATTCGGTACAGAAGAAAATGTCAAAATAACAGTCACAGATGACATTATTACAAAAAAAGGCACTTACCTAATTACCCACAGGACCTGAAATGGTGATAATTTCCCTACGGTCAGCCCTGAAATGGTGATAATTCCAGTATAGGCAGACCTGAAATAATGATCATTAGCGTATATTCAGACCTGAAATGGTGATCATTTGCAAATAGTCAGACCTGAAATTGTGATAATTTCTGTATAGTTAGACCTGAAATAATGATCATTTGCATATATTTAAACCTTAAATGGTGATCATTTGCTTACAGTCAGACCTGAAATTGTGATAATTTGCCTATATCCAGCCCTGAAATGGTGATCATTTCTGTATAGCCAGACCTGAAATGGTGAAAATTTCTGTACAGTCTTCCCTGAAATGATAATCATTTCTTTACAGTCAAACCACAACAGTTCATTATTTAAAAACCAACAAGGAGAGTGAGGATGCAGGACACCCTCCTGCTCTGTGATTTGTGTGTTTATGCTCTCTGATACCAAGGGTGTGTTCTCAGTTTTCACAGGAAGATGTGCTTTTCACACTCTAGACACTAGGATAATTTTTTTTGCAGATCTGGATTTCTAGCAGAATAATTCAGGTTAAGTGCCTTGTGAAAGTCTGGAATGAAAGATACCTCTTCTGCAGCGTAATCAATGTGGTGATTATTTTGAAGTCCATTTCTTTAGTCATAAATCTCAGCTAAGGTAGTCTCAAAGGGAAGCAGAGCATGGTTTGGATGGAGCGTGACTTACACTAACACATGCAGAGCTGCGGAATGGGGACAGCCCTTCTGGCCATATCGTTCATCCTGTTCAGGATATTACTGCTGCTCATTCACTGTGACATCATGAACAGGAAATACAATTTACAATATTTGCCATTATGGTGTGCCAGAAATACGGGGCTGAGCAGCACTGATCTGCGGCCAAAGCGTTCACTCAAAGCTGGTGGGAATTCCAGTGGTTTCCAGTTAAACTGAAAGGGTGGTGGAGCACTTTGATCACCTGGTGTATACCATTGCAATGTCAGTCATATGCGTCATGTGGTATATAGCATTGCATTGTGTACCATATGCATCAAATGGTACACAGCATTTTCTTGTGCATCATATGCATCAAGTAATATATAGCATTGCATTGTGCATCATATGCATCAAGTACTATAGAGCATTGCATTGTGCATCATATGTATCGTGTGGTATACAGCATTGCATTGTGCATCATGTGTATTGTGTGGTATACAGCATTGCATTGTGCATCATGTGTATTGTGTGGTATACAGCATTGCGTTGTGTATCATGTGCATTGAGTGGTATATAGCATTGTGTTGTGTATCATGTGCATCATGAGGTGTACAGAATTATATTGTCATCATCCGTCATATACATTGTGTGGTGTGTAGCATTGTGTATCATTGTACACAGAAGTGGATAGTTCAGGTCCAGACAATAAAGATTTTGTTTCACCCAACCAGTTGAATTCTCTGTGACCATAACTATTTATGCTCAACTGGATTTTTACTTTTTGGACATGAAATATCCATCTGTAAATGTACATATGAAATAAGCACCAACACTAATCCACGCTGTGCTATGTGAAACCTGATAACAGAACGATGGTAAATCGAGTATGGGTGACAGTAGTGCACGACTGTAACAGTGCTTAGCGCTTAGCGCTTAGCCGTCTCTGTGCTTTACATGTTTGGTTCAGACTTCTTCATCTCTTCTTGGCTACAGGAGGCAGGCACCAGGGGCCACCGCCGGGGTCCGCCGCCGGGGGCCACGGCCAGGGGCCACGTTCGCCTGCCTGCTGCCTGCCGAGCGCTGCCAAGCGTGGGAGCCTTGGGGCTGGGGATCCCCACCCCCCACCAGCCTGGGTATTGGAAACACATGGGGGAGGCAGGGCCCCAGTCACACGGCCACGGCCGCTGCCCCCGCTGCTCAAGCACACGGCCCCCTCCTGTTCGCACCGCCGATCATAAAGGGGATGTAAATGATCCCGATCCTTACAAATTGGGGTTAATAATTACCCACTGTGCCGCATTGGGTATAGCTGCCAGGGTCAAAGCCGACCAGTCAGCGAGTGAAGAAAAGCTGCTTTTTAGCTGCGTATTCCCATCAGTGTCATTCGCTGCTGCTTACATGTAATACATCCATTATGCATTAATAATACACAACCACGCATGGCACAGAAGAAACCCAATGAAATGAGGCGATGCATGATTAACAGAAAGATTAATTTTTCACCATTACAGTTCCGTATATAGTTGTATCATTCATGTAATGTGTGACTTTGAAATAATGTGTAAAAAAAAATCAGATGCACGCAGAATTATCTGCACGCAATGTGTGGTGCAAAAACAATTTTAATATTACAAGGCAGCTATAGCAGCATCTGATAATGAAACTGAGAATAACAGTAAGGATCTTCAGGCTCCGCCCCCATGACTGCTTTAGACTTTCCCACACGGGAGCCCCTGGCCAAAAAAGACGAAGCCATTTGGTATTGATCTCACATGACGACGAGACGGTTATTAATACATCACTTTTGGCAGAGCTCGTTTTTATTTAACGCTTCTAAAATGTTCTGGGCTGCGCAGCTTTAAACATCACACAGCCGTGTAATTATAACTGAGTTACGATGGGTCTGCTGGGTAGCAACCTGGCCCATTTTAGCGTGATGGTCTCTGACAGCTCGGCACTGCGCACACAGCTGCCGCACATGTGCGGGGGGCCGCGCCTCCACCTCTCACAGCTTGTTGCTTCCTCCTGGAGACGACCTGTGACCTTCCGGGGGGTTCCCCGCACCCACGAGGGAGGTGCCCTCACTGGTGCCGCCCAGGACCTACGGAAAGGGCGCAGGCCGGGCCCCAGCACATTAGGTGAGGGTGGGAACAGGCAGGATTCCTTTCCGGAAAAAATTGAATGAATTTGCTTCTTACTTGATTCAGGACAGTTCAATGGTAATATTTACACATGGCTTTGTGGTTAATTATTGAGCAAAACAAGGTATGATATTTTAAACATACTTTTTTTTTTGCTGTTTTATGTCAGAATTCACTTTTCATTCTACCCTTAAATAATATAAGGTGAATGTAATGACTGCTTACAGAGACTCCTGTATGTTTGGGACTTTTGCTCTGTGGTTCCAGATATTCTCCCATTGGCCTCATTATTCACTTTGGAATAGTAGTTCTGCTTTCCTTAATCTGTAAGGCTAACAGCAATAATAACAGCTGCAGTTTACAGACAATGATGGCTATGACAGCATTAATGTGTGATAACCAAATTCACATTTGACATACATCTCTACACATTAATATGCGTCTATATAAAGAGGCATTTTAGGCAACTCAACTAAGGAAGGTTGCTGTCTGCAGCACTGGCATCCAAGCAGAGCGATAGGAGTTCCGTTATTTTTGTAAGATATTGTAAGTCAGTCAATTGAACGCCTTTTACTAACATCACCTTATACTTTCAAAATACATGCTGGATTCTGTATGTCCTGCAGTTGATGCTAAACTGTCAGACTCGTTGGCCGTATTACCGTACATCTATAAATCAAACTTATATATATATATATGTGTACAGAAATAAAAAATGTAATAAATGAAGCAGGTGTCTGGGCTCTGAGGAGCGAAGCCGCTCTGGCAGAAGGCTGGCAGGTTTGCCCTCTTGCTGCTAGCAGTGACATTGCTATGCCACAGCCTTTGTTTGGCTATAGTCACACTGTCACTTATGGATCTTCCTTTCATCGATGCACTCAGCAGCTGGGATTACGGTGACACAGACCAGGTGAATGTTTCTCGTTTCCTCCCAATAAGCACCCATGGTTTCACCACGTTGCTTGCGGGTCTGGAACAAGTGTTTCGGGAGAAGCTGCTACTTTCCTTCCAAGGATGGATGCTGTGAGTTCATGGATGTAGCCCGAAGCCTGCAGAGCTATGCTAATTTCAGTCAGGGACCACCTGAGCTGTGTCCGGCTGTCGGAAATAATTGAATTTGGAACGGTAGCGTAGTATTTTTCCATTAAACGGCCACTGCATTCAAACCGAATGGAATGCATGCGTCACTGGCAGGTATTATCGCATGTGTTACCGGCAGGTATTACAGCACATATTACTCGCATGATTTACCGAATGGACTACTGGCAGGTGGTACTGCGTATATTACTGGCAGGTTTTACTGCATGCATTATTGCCAGTTGTTACTGCATGTGTTACTGGCAGTTATCACTACATGTATTGCTGGCAGCCATTAATACATGTGTCACTGGCAGGCATTACTGCATGTGTTACTGGCAGGTACTACCACGTGCATTACTGCCGTGGATCACTGCATGCATTACTGGCAGGTATTACCGCATGTGTTATTGCCAGGTATCACCGAGTGTGTTACTGGCAGATATTATTGCACGTATTATTGGCAAGTATTACTGCATGCATTACTAGCAGGTATTACTGCACGTGTTACTGGTCATTTGCAGGAAAAAAATGAAACCCAAACAATATTCAATTTTAACAACCATAAATGTAATAAATATGCACTTTAAACTCAAACATATTAAACAACATTTTTTGTGCTTTAAATAAGCAAAGCTCTATTCGCAATACAGACATACTATGCTGCTCCAACCATTGCATTTTTATTTGCTTATTTCATGTCTGCTTTCTTAGTGGTGCTAGTCTGGGAACTGTGGAAACGTAACCTTCTGCCTTCATAGCTAATAGCAATGTTCTGTTTAAACGTCACTCTTATGTCACATTTCTGAAAGGATCGGATCACACTGGCAGCTTTCAAATTAAATTATACGGAGACACGCTTCAAAGACGAGGTGAATGAAAGGTTCAAACTGAAATTTCTACCACTCAAACTGGGGTTTTTACTTAATTAAAACCTCCAGGCAACAAGAGGTCCTGCTTTAAATTCTTTTGAATATCACCATACTAAAAATGTAAAATGGAAGCATTGCGTCTAATGATGTTAGAGTCAGCTAAAATCCTGTAGTTATTAATATCTTTGTCTCATTGTGTGTATTTGGGCTGCTCCGGCTACATCTGGCTCTTAGCCTGCGCTCGTCTTGTTTAAAGCTGTAACGAGTAGCTCCTTGTCATTGATGGAGTAAGTGCATTATTTGTAATCTGTCTAAATGGTTTTCCAGTTTTATATATATTTGTGGCATTTGAAGTCTGTAAGTTCGTACCTCCGAACACAAAGGTGTTGAGGCCGTCAGAGGGGCCCCGGTCCCCCCCAGTGCTGCAGGGGACCGCAGCCAAATCAGTCAGAGCTGGCAGCCTACCTGGTCCACTTTGAAGAGGTAATTGCAAAATTCCTTTCTTTGATGGCCTCTCATGAGCATCTCACATTCCAGCTGTCACTGTGCCATCAACGTGACCTTTTTTTGTGACAGAGGTAGTTCAAGAGTAATTCTAACTTAATTTCTGAGGGCTCCCCTTTTCTCCCTGAAGGGAAAAGCGAATAAAATATCTATCTTTTTAAGACACCAGTATATATTTAACATGACTCACTGGAGAACATTTATTTTTTTATTGATTAACATTTAAGTGAGATGGTCCAAAAGTTGCCATTTGGCAATCATTTGAGTAATACGGATAATAAAGGGCAGGAGTCGCTATTAGAGCTACCCTCAGACTGATCTCTCAGGTGCAGAGCTGTAACAGCCTTCCCAGTACTCAAGCCACTGGCATGGGTGGCTGCTGAGGACGGCACCAGCCAGAGCGCGACGCCTCAGCTCACAGAAGGCTATTTCACACTCGGCGAACGCAGCCTGTTCACGCACTGGCATCTTATCAAATAATATGAATATTGCAAGGAGTTCTGTGAAATATTTAAGAGCCGCTTGCAGACTCTGTTAGGCTTTGTGTTTATTTACAGTACGAGACTCCCGCTGTGAGTAATGTTTCAGTGATGCATGCACAAAACGACAGGTTCCCTCACACTGCCATTTGTAACCAGTGAGAGGTGCGTAGGACGAATGTGCCGCAGTAAATGCTACAGGTAATCCAGTGCTGATCATGGGTGGCGTGCGTGTGATCTGCAGCTGTAAGGTATGTCATCCTTTCACAGGTGGCAGTGCGTGTGTGTGTGCGTGTGTGTGTGTGTCCAGTACCAGACTGACATCTTACCCCGTGTGTCTCCCTTGCCTAATGGCCTGTGCTGCCTGGAACAGGCTCCAGGTCCCGCATGGCATAAGCGATTATTAAAAAAGGGACGATGTCTAACTCGCGGAAAAACAAACCCAGCCCACATTGTGGGTCACATCCACCCGTAATCACTGCTGATGCTCGCCGGGGTCCCCGCAATGTTTACGGCGCAGCCCGGTCAGCTGACTTTGCTGACGCTTCTAGTTATGACCATGCAAGTTGAGCAGATTGGCAGGGCGCCACACGCATGACTCAGGCTGCTCCTCAGTGGATTGCGCATTTTTTTTTTGTGCTTTCTTGGCAGCGATAAATGATGTTTTTTTCACTTTTTACAACCCAGATGATCCCCAGGCTGTTCGCTTTATGTGCATTGTGGTAGCTAACTAAACGCTTTTGTACGCTTGATAAGATTTTCTCATGATTTGATCCTTCTTTTCCTGTCGCTGTGCATCTTACCACAATGAGCTTTGCAATGTTGCAACAGTTTTGCAACAGCGCATAATTTTGAATGAATTTCCTAATAACTGATGCATATTGCTGTCGTATTACTGCCTTCATTATCGCACATGGTTTGAGAACTATAATGGTTACTTCTAGAAACATCAAAGTAGTCCTCAGTCTTAGAGAGACAGTAGGTCACATACACAAGCACTATCATACATGCCATATCTGGATCCAGCGACGAGACTCTGACAGGAAGATGCCTGCCTGCTTCTTCTGATGCCTGAATGCTGCTGTGCTTCTGGCCAGGTGCCTTTTGGCAAAAATAAATAAAAATAATTATAAAAAAATACTTTCTGGACCACTTTTATCAGGGAAGCTTTGTTATAAGTCAGGGTATTTACTTGTTTATACCTTTATAGCCTCATTATACTAAAGCAAAGATTAAAGAAACTAAATCGATTTAATTGGACAAAAATTAAAGAGAAACGCTACAGCAGCAGCCTTTATTCAGAAAAGGGGGTCACTGCAACGTTAGTTTGCTCTCCATATTCAAATTCAGACGCTTTATTGTCATTGTCGTTTTCACTGCAACAACATTTTAAAGATGCATCCTCTCCAGTGTCACATTCAAACAGTAGTCACACAGTAACAATAAGACATCAAAGAAATAAAGTCATACAATAATAAACAAACAGACCGGCAGGATGATGTAGTCATACCCCATGGTTTTAAGATATTGCACTTTTCGCCTATTGCACTTGAAAATAGCAGCATTAAAATTGAGCCCAACTTATGAAAATGAGTCCAGCTTATTTGTAACCATGAGACTGAACTGTAAACACGAAGGTGCACTAGATCAGATTGTCAGCTCGGCAGCATTTAACATGGTGATGGCTGAAGGATAGAAACTGTTTCTTAGTCTGTTAGTCTTTATGGATGTGAAACGTCTGCCTGAAGGCAGGCCTTCAAACAGTACATGTCCAGGGTGCGATGGCTCCTGTAAAATCTTCTGGGTGTTCCCGAGACAGGATCCATGTTCATTAAATGTCATTTTTGGTTCATCCAGCTGTTTACCAACTCCCAAATGGAATGCAGCAGGCCTATTTACCGAAGCAGCCTGTGTCCCCTTCACATTTTGGATATTCGCCAGTCACATCGGCTGTTTCGGATATTCGCCAGCTGGCAGTGATCAATTAAACGGGAATATTTTTGCAGGTTGAGGAAAGAAGGCAGAAACTCATGGAAGTCATAAACATCAATGAAAATAATTTGGATCACATACAACCATATAATGTATAAAGATTAGTAATACAAAGTCTATTGATTGTTAGGGTTAGGTTTAGGTTTAGGTTAGGGTTAGGTTATGCTGAGTCTTATATTCATGGTCTTGGCTTGGATGCTCTGCACATCTTTGTGTCTGGGGTTAGGGTTAGTCTCAGTCTCTTGCAGTTGTCACGTTTCGGAGCACAGGCGAGCGGGCAAGGAAGGGAGAGGAGCCAGGAGCACGAGGACACGGGGGTTTACTTC
>JAODKF010000100.1:710895-721946 GCA_026779585.1 Mormyrus proboscirostris
GGATTTAGGCACCGGTGATGCGGTACAGTGTGAGACACTGCTCGGGTTAAGCATCAGTGATGCGGTACAGTGTGAGACACTGCTGGATTTAGGCACTGGTGATGCGGTACAGTGTGAGACACTGCTGGATTTAGGCACCGGTGATGCGGTACAGTGTGAGACACTGCTCGGGTTAAGCATCAGTGATGCGGTACAGTGTGAGATACTGCTCGGGTTAAGCATCAGTGATGCGGTACAGTTTGAGACGCCGCTCGGGTTAAGCATCAGTGATGCGGTACAGTGTGAGACGCCGCTCGGACAGTATTCACACATCCAAACATCACACGCATGGCCTGTTCCAGAGGAGACAACCAGCAGTACAGCAGAGTGACTTCCTAAAGAGCTGTGCTGTCTGATGTTGCCAGAATCAACTGATGCCGAAACATTTATATCAGAAGTTGACATTTCAACAAGGTATTGGCAGAACTTCTTTCCCTTTTTGAAAGCAATATCAAATAGCATGCAGATATACACTGGGCTCCCTTCCATTCTCTCCCATCTCATGTCCTGGGGCTGCTGGCGCTGTATCTTTCCTTCGTCTTGGTAATTATTCACATGCAGAACTGCGGCAGTAGCTCACCTGTCTCCCCCTGAGAACCGATACTACTCTGCTCTCGGACTATTCGCAACTGCATACTTCAGCCCCCTCTTCTTGTGGACGAGGCGTGGTGGCGTACGGTAACAGAGACTCGCAGTAGCAGAAAGGGGCCGGCCTGCCAGCCGCCTGCTTTATGAAATGCCTTTGGCTGAGAACCTGAAACTCATATCTTTGATATAAAGTTTTGTTTTGAAATCTCCCAAGTGTGAATACTATGATTAAAATGAATGTTACAAAAGTCTGAGTTGCACTGAAGCGCCACCTAGTGACAGTGATGGCAATTTAAAGCAGCAGGAAAACAGAAAAAGTCCCTGCATCTGACTACATGAAAAAGATATCAGTAATAATACTTCTTGCAGTGTCATTACTATTAAAAAATACTGGCAGGATAAGCAGTTGTAACTGTTGTCATGGTGCTAATTGTGTTGCTAATACTGTTGCTACCACTGCTACAGTTACTAATACGATAAATGCGTAATCCATCTGCTAATTTTAATTTATTTCACTGACCAGTAGTAGTAGCAGTGCTGGTAAAACTGAAAATAATACCTCCTAGTTTTATTGCTCTACTTACTAGAAGTTCTGAATAAATCTCTTACTCTCTACCTGTTCAGCACACTTACATTCAATGAATCTTACATTCATTTTCTGTTTACTTATACACATATTTATTTATGATGGTAGGTAAAGTTTTGGGAATTTTCAATAGTAGCTGCAGCTACAGTGTTGTCAAGCTGAATTTAATGTCCAGCTCCAGAACGAGGTTAAAGGCATCAGCATCAGTGCAAGCAATCGGGCAGCTGACAGCGACAAGACGCTGTCTCTGTGCATAAAGGTTACGTTCAGCAGAACCTCTGTCACTTCTGACTGGAAAGTCTTGAGAGCAGACATGGCAGTGAGGAGATACTCCCAGATGTGATGGGAGTCAGAGTCTGTGTTGGGAGTCACGGCTCAGAGTCTCTTGTTGGATCACACAATAAAAATAGTTATGAAAATTGATTAATTACAATAATAAATGGCCTACTTTATTTGCCATATCCACATGCAGAGCATGACGTAGCTGCCGTCTGTTTCATTAGTAGATGTAATCCTGGTGTCTTGTGAGCACTCGCGATGATGTTTAATTGTAATCAGAGTTGTCACAATGGTATTGAAAATGTCCAGCCAATGCTGTCATTCCCGCTCCGAAGTTTCCCTTCCACACATACGGCTCCTTGGAGTCTCTTGTTTCACTAACGCCTGTATTTTCGCCCGTTTTATTTTGCTGTCACATATAACAGAATCACACAGTCGAGCTTCTCTAGTCCTGGAGACAGATTACAGAGGCTTGGGACCATCAGGAAACAGGGTATCTAACTGATGAGTTCCTGCTAATTTTCCCATGTCATCTTTCCCTGCGGCTGGAAGGAGAAGCCCTGCCCACACAGAGGGGGTGGGCTTTCTACCACTACTGTTTGCAAGACTTTATACACCTTTGCTTAACACCAACAAACCCAACTGAGGGTAAAATACAACCTGGACTCAGAGTCTCTCGTGAAGCAACACTGGGCTAAACTTCATGGCTGTTTTTCAATTAGATCCTTTTTATTATTAAAAACAATGATATGCAATTAAGTAATTAACGGTTAAGTGGAAATAGAAGGACTAATTTGAAATGCCCGCAATACACTATTGTAATTCTCAGTATCAAGAATATATTATAGACCTAGGGTCGGCAGTGTTATCCGCAAAGTGACGGTGTGTGTGTGTGTGTGTGTGTGTGCGTTTTTGCCACATCTTCCAACTGGCTGAAGATTCCTCACACCTGGGCTAACAGCTGACCTAAAGGTCACCCCAAAAAGCTGCGAACACCGTTATGCACATCCCTGTTATAGACTGACCATATGAACAGTTAACCCTACACATGGTAAGTATGTATAGTCAGCAAATATGAACAACATATATAAATTGTGTAATGCAGAGTCTCATATACGTAAAATGCAGTAAATATAGGATCTTGGGGGGCTTGTATTTTTAGTTTCATTTATGTTTTTACGTTTATTGTATTATTTTTGTTTAAGATGAAAAATAACAATAATCCTCCGTCATTCTGTGGGCCTATTCATAGTCTTTCATACAAATCAGTTCCCCATCTCTAGGGCTGGAATGCCTCAGTATTTCAGATGCACATGTCTGTTCAATTTGGACATAATGTAATTATGCTGACTAAAAAGCAGTCATTTATCCTTTAATATTTTCGGTACCAGTACAATCTGTTTAGTGGTTTTAATCAATTACGCAGTCATCTCCGAAGGACTCCTCAAAAAGAACAAACAATTCAAAACATGTGCAAAAGATTAGAGGAGTTGGGGCGGCCATGCCGCTACATGCGCCGCTTCGTCCGCTTTGCCGCGGCTCCCTACCTCTCAGCGTACTGATAAAAAGCGGCACCGGGCGGCTTGGTGTCACCCCTGCTCACTAGGACACCCCCGTCGCCACCACCACCTCGGCACCGCTCACCATTGTGTTCCTATAAATAAGCCTTTATTTGATTTGTGGTAAAGTCATATCCTGTTGAAATTACATCCACATGTCTCAGCGTGCACGGAGGGTACGGGGCGCTGACATTCCCGAAATGAAACAACAACAAAACATGTTTCTCTGTCGGTTCCTTCCTCTTTTTCCCTGAAAGAGATTGTTTTGCTGCAGTTGCTGTAGTTGTATTACTCTGATAGTAGCAGTACAAGTGGTAATACTCTTAGTTGTAAGGCTGGTGGCAGCAGTCATACCCACAGCGGTGATTTTCCGAGTGGAACGTTTCAACTACTAATTGAAAGTTTTCCCTTTTTGCGCGTCTTTCAAGTAGGATTTATAAGTTAAATGTAGGTCGCTACGTAAGTCAGCCTGCCTTTATCAGCCGGTTGCAGACAGTAGCGCCGCAGCGCCGGAGCCTCCGCCGGCTGGTAGCGGCTCCGGCTGCGCGCATCGCCGCCGCCTAGCAGAAGCCCCGGCGTCTCTCTGCTCTGGAGAGCTGCTGTTTTCACTGATAATTAAAATATGCCTTAGTTAATTTCCTTTTGTGGCAAATTATGCAATGAAATATTTAACAGCGAGGAGCATCCTGTCCCCTGGGCACATTACTCCAGGTTGTGCGGTTGTATATTTATTTATTTATCTGCGGTAGATGTGTTTAGAGTCAAACAGTGTTATGCCATAGTGGGGGGTTACAATCAAATCCAGGGGGTATAAACAAATTGCCTGCCTGACAGTACTCAAAGCAGACTGCCAGCCCCGTGAAAATCACTCAGAAGCAGGCTGTGGGAGGGGGGGGGGGGGGCAAGATGGCAAATTCTATTACCCTGATGCATAAAACCTTGTGTTTATTATTATTATTATTATTATTATTATTATTATTATTATTATTATTATTTATTGTTGTTGTCGTTGTGGTTTTGGGGAGTGTTGTCTGCCTTGGATTGCGGAGGATGATGACTGCAGACCAGGATGCATTCGGGTGATGCAGGTCGTCTCTCCTTGGTCGAGTGATGAGCAATAGCATCGATCGTCTTGCTCCGCTACAGAATGTGATGACGTGTGCTGATGACGTGTGCTTTATTTAATTTTTTCTTTTTAGTTAATTAATTTCTAAAATAAAATGTGTTTAAATAAATGGAATATGGGGCTGAAGTTCTTCATGTTTGTGTGTCTTTCCTGGTCTTTTTTTAATTGCAATTTTGAAATGGATGCCTATGGATTATTTGTCAGGAGAGAAATAGCTTCTTAATTGACTTAACCCAAGGCCTCTGATTAGTGTGTTACTCTTCTGCGAGGAACAGCCCACATGAAAACCTGGCCGGGAATATGGCGCTGAGCAGGGCAGGATGACAAAGAGCGTTTACCTCACGCTGCTAAATAATATTACAGCTTTCATCTGTTTATGCAACTTAAGTCCTTTTTGTGATCAGGAAAACAAAAGTGATAAACCCAGCTGGTAGAATAACTGCCAGCTTTCGCTGATGTTCCCAGCTGGGGTGACATCATATCGCCGTCTGCGTAGTTCACTATGTCGCCGTCTGCATGGTTCACCATATCGCCGTCTGCATGGTTCACCATATCACCGTCTGCATGGTTCACTATGTCGCCGTCTGCATGGTTCACTATGTCACCGTCTGCATGGTTCACCACAAATGCCAGCATTGCTGCTTGCTGGTCACAAAGCAGCCTTGTGTGGATGCACTTTGAACAGCAAAATCTAGAGATAACAACAAATACAGTTGTGAAAACGGCCTATTAGCGTCAGTCATCATCGCTGCAGACGGCACTGCATTGTGGGGCTCCATCATTCTTAGCTGGTTCATGGGTAGATGCTTGGGTAGGGTAGTGATTTTATTGTGAAAATAGAAAGTATGGTTTTAAGCTTTTCTGTGCCCTTGCCCTTAAGTAGAAGTCTGTTTGCAGTGACTCCAAACCTTAAAGAACACACATTATCTCTGGCTGCGGCTTTGTGCTCAAGGGGTGAATTTAAATAAAGGATTAATTTCCGTTCAGGCGTTAATTTATGCAAAGTGGGAGGATTAAATTCTCTAAAATATTTTGACAGGAGAAGACATACAGTTTTTTTATCAGCTAAATGACAACATAGAAACTATTTCAGCAACTAGTTACCTAAACGTAAACAGAGAGCCGAGATTTTACTTGTCATGGTGAATTTATTTATTTGTCGTGACATAAACCACATTGCTGCTTCATCTGCAGTACATTACTCAGTATATAAAGTGTATGTTTTCAGTATATAAAGTCTGAAACGAAACCATCATCTCCAGGGGAAACCATTCTTCTGTGAAGGACGCAGAAAAGCTGGCTGTTGTCATCTTGCTACTTGTTACCCTATTTATAACAATGTATCTGCGTCGGACGTATTCCATTCTACCACAGTGTGTCCTTCAGTGAGATTCCATTTTTGCTCATATCATATAAGTGGTAACAGAACTGGTCTTATAACCCTCTGAAGCTTCACGAGATCCTCTAGAGGGACTTTCTGAAATCCCGAAGGGCGCATTCTGGCCATTCGACCCTTTAACACCCATTTTTGCTTGTTGCAATTCGCTTTGTCTGCTTCAGAAACATGCCGCCTCGCCAGAGCCGCCATGGTCAGATGATGTCATCATGTGATCACACCCTCACTGTGCCCCGACATGCACTTTCAAATTGGTGTTGAGGGAAGTGTTGACCATATCAGGAAAATAATGACTAGCGTGACAACTATCTAAAAAAGTGACAGCAAGCTAAAGGGGCTTCCTCGCTTATCGGCGATATTTTAAAAGGTATTGTAAACATTTAAATAATACCTTTAGGGGGGCTTTTTCAAGGTGCTGGCAGAGAAATGGTTCCTGATTGGAGTTTTGTGACCCATTGCTGTTGTGCAGACTCTCATTCACAGGCTGCTGCCCTGATACATTATATCATTCCATGTAATTACCTGCATTGTTCACGTTAAACAAAAATAATAATGGCATGTTCTTATTTAAAGGAAAGAGAGTTACACTGCCTTCTGGCAAAATTTATCCTGTCTTGTGGCTGGTAGTGGCAGCCGTGTTGGAATCAATTACTTTGTAGCACACAACAATGATTTTAGATTTGATGACCATATCAAATAGTGTGACAATTTAATTTTTTAAACACAAATATGACAATGCAGAACACTTTTGTTTAATGGGGACATTTGATAAAGCAGAATCAATGTTTAAACAATTTAAAGATGGGTAGATGTCAGCTGTCTGAAACCCGTGTTTCACCTTAAGATCTGACCTGCAGAACTTCGTAAGAAGCAACATTGTAGATAAAAGTCTGTCCAAGAGAAACAGGGAGTTCAGCTCATGGAAAGAGGAATCATTTGTCTGATAACCGTACTGTCCCTGGGGGGGACTCTGCTGTGCCCAACTTAAAAAGGGGATCTTGGAAAGGCGGGGGGGGGGGGGGTCACAAAATCGAATGAATGAGTACAGCCTCAGAAATGTGATTCCTTTTCCTTTCTCCTTTTCTTTTTACACAGCTGGCCTGTGTTACCTGTAAACTCAGTGGGTCTATTTTGTTGGATAAATAAGCCGTGCTTTAGCACTGCACGAAGCTGGATAAATAAGCCGTGCTTTAGCACTGCACGAAGCTAGATAAATAAGCCGTGTTTTAGCACTGCACGAAGCTAGATAAATAAGCCGTGTTTTAGCACTGCACGAAGCTAGATAAATAAGCTGTGCTTTAGCACTGCACGAAGCTGGATAAATAAGCCGTGCTTTAGCACTGCACGAAGCTAGATAAATAATCTGTGCTTTAGCACTGCACAAAGCCAGCCACATCAGTGGCACATATCCAGCAGAACAGACCCCTGGTCCTGCTGCAAAGATCACTGGTTTCCTTTATGCCTTGATGAAACAATCTGATTATGTAAATCTTAGCATATATATTGTCCCTCACCCCATGATAAAAGACTAAATTTGGTTTGAGATTGCTTGGTTCACATTATGATTTTGATTGTGTTGAGAAATTTGGATGCTCCACTTTTTTTCATTTTAGGAGAACGGGGGCCTGAAGGCTGGGGCTCGGAGCTGGGGGGTGTCCTGAAAGTGGGGGGTGTCCTGACAGGGGCTGAAATGGGCTGATGCTCCTGTGTGTAATGTGTAAAAAAAGGCTGGGTAACAGGTGTATTTATCAAGAAAAAGGTGTATTTATCAAGATACATGCAGAAGGGCCTTTGTTTACAGAAACAATACTGTCCCCAAGGGATAAATATTAACTCCCCACAACTGCATTAGCCTATAATTAAAAAGGCATCTGAAAAGCTAGCTGCCAGGAGACAGCAAATAGGCAAAAAAAACGGCAGGCCTGCATGGAACGGCCAGCGTAATCCCCAAGATTGTGCAGGAACGGCTGCGAGGCCCGCATGCAAGAAGTGGGCGGTTATTTGTGCACTTCCAAGTTGGCGGGATTTCAGAAGATTTTGAGCCAGGTGCTGCACTGGAGCACTCAGATCAACTCCATTCTTTCTGCGGGGGGCGATGTAGTAGTGTTACTATTCCTCAACTCCCCCAACCCCCCCCTCTCTGGCTCCACCTGGGACGGGGGTTACAATGGTGCCCAGCAATCACTGAGTTGGCATGTGCCGTGTTGTTTGCTGACAGTCATATTCCTGCCGGACTTTATTAAAACACCATCTGCCGTCAGCGCCGGAGCGAGAGGCTGAGCGGCCCGCATGGGGGTACCATGAGCACTGGCCTCGGTGCCCGGCCCCCGCCGGGCCCACTCTCGCAGACAGGGCCGCCGGCCTTTCCGTTGCCCGCGGGAGACGTCCTGCTCTGAGTCACACGGCCCAGGAACTGGAAACGAGTTTGCCTGACCTGGAAAAGCGCGTCACCATTACTGAAGCGACTTTCTGAGGATGTGATCGGTGCAGAAAGAGACTCACCCCAAAGTTTCACTGTAATTCGGCTGTGAGAAGCTGCTGCAAGGAAAAAGCAAACTATGAACTGACCCATGGGCTTATGAAGCCTTTGTGAAGCCCTTATGAAGCCTTTGTGAAGCCCTTATGAAGCCTTCCTGCTGTTTTAGTTCAGCTTCGATCTTTACATGGCATTGGCCCTTTGAGTCACACCTGAGCCTCAGCCAAGCAGCGCTGGAAGGAGGAAGGAGGTCTGAGCGGCTTCTGAGGTGTTCCACAACAACCGGCACATGCTCAGTGACACCATGTGAAAGTCATGTGACAGCTTCTCTATGGAAGGATGGGATCTTTAATAAAGACAGAGAATGTGGACGATCCCCTCGAGCCAAACAGTAGTGGTCTTCAGCTGGTGATGTGACAGGGGTCAAGGGGTCACATCAGGACTCATTATACTTAACCATAGTTTGACATCAAAGACTCCTCTGGAAAGATGAATGTGTCTGTGAAAGGAAGGACATCCACAGATGGGTGCATTTCCTTTCTTTTTTTGGAGCATAGGGTCAAATATATTTCATGTCAAATTCTGCAGCACAAAACTTAGCATCTGCTGTGTTTAAGGTGGAGCGCAAAATACCAAAAGTGAAACAAGCTCTCATTTGTAATCTGAATGGTAGGACAGAGATCCACGTTTCCCCTGTAGCTTTTGGTTCCTGCTTAAACAGAAATCTGTTTACACTGACTGCCCTGCCTTTTTTGTGCTACACACCAAAAACGATATTTTAAAATAACAGTAAAAATTTTCAGTGAGTAAATAAATAAATTTTAAAATGTGCGACTAAAAGCACTGCAGTGTTTTGTAGAAGAACAAACCCGCTGATCTATTTAGAAACGGGCTGTACTGTGCTGGGGGGACGAGCGCTGGCTTTTTTACAAAACGGAGCGACAGGTGGAGCACCGTGGCCGCCGCCCCGACATGCCACGCCCCTTCGCTGAGTCCCTCCCCTGGGCCCACCCCCTACAAGCAGCCTTTGTGCTGGCTAAATGGAGCCGGACATCACCCGCCCCTCTGCGTATCCATGTCACATTGTCCCCCTGCCGACTGCCAGAGTGACTCCATCTGTGCCTCCCTTGTGCCGCTGACACGCTGTGAATAGGCATCTGCACTGAGTTAAAGGCTGCGCACTCGCCGCTCCGTCTGCGCAGAAAGCCACACTATTCATCAGGCTATTGTCTCAGCTTTACTTATGCTGCGCATTCAGGGCTGCTGCGGCTCGCAGACAAAAGCTTATGCTGAATCGCTGCCATTAATATAAATTATTCGGCCCCCTCTAGTGCTTTTTAAATATTTCTGCCTGTTTATATGCATGCATATATATATATATATATATATATATATTAAAATGCAAAACTAATATTGGTAAAATTCCAAAGCATATTCAGCTAATTTGAAGCTAATCTTGTTTTGTTTGAGTTGAACTTTGCTTGATTAAATGATCATAAACAGCGTACAGAATCACTATGAACGTACGCTGTGAATATCACTGACACTTCCTGGTGAGAACCTGCCGGTGAACGGGGCTCACGCCAGTGTCTTGGGCTATAGCGCCCCTCACAGTCACAGTTATGCCGCCAGCATGACAGTAACCCCGGGATGAGAGGACGCTCTCCCGCCACGTCACCGGGAGGCGCTCTCCACCCCCCAGTCCCACCCCCCCAGTCCCCTGTGTAACACTTAGGCCACCTTTTGGAGGGCAGGCATGTGGAAAATGGGCAGGGATCCAGGCCGGGGCCGGCGCTAAGCGAGGCCCGTGTGGGGGATTGTTTAGTGCCCCGACAGGAGGAGCAAAACAGCAAATGGGAGTGGGCAGAAGGAGATCTCCTGGGGGGCGAGAGCCGCAGCCTCTTATAGACTCCCCTGAAAGAAAGTGATTACAGATCATTATCCAATTGAAACAGATTGATGGGCTGGGGTCAAAGTAATATAGCTGACAGCGGTAAGGCTGGGGGGCGCGGCGGGTCGGAAAGTGCCACAATAGCCAGATTGTCACCAGGGAGAAGAACTGGGGAGGCAAATGGCTGCTTTGACAAGGTCTGGTGGTGCGTGGGAGGGTGCAGGGCGTCTCTCTGGCCCAATCCGGGGGACGGGGGGCCGCGTCGGACTGGACGGGATGCCGGAAGCTCCTCTGCAGACGAGAGCGAGTGCTGAACACTTCTGAGAGGGCATCATAAAAATAAAATAAAGATTTAGTCATGTTAACATTCTCACAGAAAATTAGGATTTGAGTGACACATAGTGGAAAAGTATCTTTTTCATGCTGTCATCCTTAAAATGCAACAGGGATCATCTCTTTTTCTTTGTAGCTAATCTTTCCCAATAAAGAAATTAAATGAATGGAACTACTACTACTTACCTTTCATTATAACAATCTAGGCATCCATTGCATTAATATGCTTATTATAAAATGGCTGTGATAGCAGATATGACTGATATAGCTCTTTAATATCCTAAGTGATGCTCTAAACAAGCATTACATAAAACCCACGTGTTCCTACTGTGAAAAAAATAAATATGCCTATTATGGGACACAAAGGGGGGGTGTTGTAGGTTCTTATGAATAAGAGCCACAGCAGGCGAACAAATAATGATCAATTCAGCAGAGGGGCGAATGACAGCGGGCTGAATGCTGGCCAGCGTGAGCCTGGTGCCCGATGACGGTGACCCCGATGGAAGGCAGGCCGTCCCATCAGGGAGGTACAAGGACACACGGTGTGCCTTGTCACCTGGTGCCCGATGACGGTGACCCCGATGGAAGGCAGGCTGTCCCATTAGGGAGGTACAGGGACACAAGGTGTGCCTTGTCACCTGGTGCCCGATGACGGTAACTCCGATTGAAGGCAGGCCGTCCCATCAGGGAGGTACTGGGACACACGGTGTGCCTTGTCACCTGGTGCCCGATGACGGTGACCCCGATGGAAGGCAGGCCGTCCCATCAGCGAGGTACT
>JAODKF010000100.1:750038-761936 GCA_026779585.1 Mormyrus proboscirostris
CATCGCTCTCACCGCCCCGCGCCCCGACAGCGGTGCTGCTTCAGAGAGGCGATTCGCACATCGCTCTCATCGCCCCGCGCCCCGACAGCGGTGCTGCTTCAGACAGGTGATTCGCACATCGCTCTCACCGCCCCGCGCCCCGACAGCGGTGCTGCTTCAGACAGGCGGTTCGCACATCGCTCTCACCGCCCCGCGTCCCGACAGCGGTGCTGCTTCAGACAGGCGATTCGCACATCGCTCTCATCGCCCCGCGCCCCGACAGCGGTGCTGCTTCAGACAGGCGGTTTGCACATCGCTCTCATCGCCCCGCGCCCCGACAGCGGTGCTGCTTCAGACAGGCGGTTCGCACATCGCTCTCACCGCCCCGTGCCCCGACAGTGGTGCTGCTTCAAACCGGCGATTCGCACATCGCTCTCATCGCCCCACGCCCCGACAGCTCCAGCCCTCCGGCTCAGTCTGCTCTCGCTTCTTTATACTTTGCCAGCCTTGGGCTTTTCGTTTTGGCTTGGACGCCTTTACAAATGAAGACAATCACTGGTGAGTCTGTGCTGCCTGACTGCATGGGGAAAACAAAGGCGGTGCCCTTGCTGGATTACTGCCTCACTGGAGGGTGCAGTGGCGCCCTGAACACGCCCACAGTGCCGGGCCGCCTACTGCTATTCCAAATCCCTCATCTTATTTCACTACAGTAATATAATTGTGTCTCTTGTTATTGTCTGTAAAGACAAATTCTTTCTGCAGGCAAGGTAGGTGATCAATGTAGAACCTAAGAAAATCCATTTGCTTGCATATTCTATTTGTTTGCAAATGATCAAAAGCAGGCAGTTAGTTACTCATTCTGAGACAGCGGGTCAGACCAAACACGTCCATCGTCCCGTTCTGCCCCTCATCTTCCAAGTTTTGCCAAGTCTAATTCTCTAGACTTGTAGTACTCTTCAACATAACCAGAACACAATCAACATACATTTATGTACTATTGAATCCATTAAGCAGGCTTTAAAAAAAAATGCAAAAACAAATCACATCTCTGAAAAAACCAACTGTGCAGCTTGGAGACAGACACAAGAGGCCGGCATGCAGATATATCAGCACCAATCACTGATTTTTCAGGGGCGTGAAAACAGGAATTCAATAGTTTATTAATTTTACATTGTTACATCTCCTCTAATCACATTTTCAACATCCCAATGTGCTTTGCAGTAATTTCACTTAATAACAAATTACTCGAAAAGTGAATTATAGCTCCCTCCAGGGTAGATCTTGGTAACAACTGTGTTCCAGAAAAAGATTACGAAGCCAGACCGGAACGGGCCAAAGGGGACTGGAGGAGAAGGGAGCAGGAGTGACGCCTGCGGGAGCAGCCTTCATTTCACTCCACTGCACACGAGCTGCCGTCAGAGATGTCATGGGTCCACTGTCCACACCAAGGACCTGGTGATGTCAGCGAGGACCTCAGTGATGTCACAGGACTGCTGTCCACACCAGGCATCAGGTGATGATTGTTTATGCCACGTCCTTCCTACGTCTCCATAGCTGTTAATATTATGTTAACATGCTCTGTCTTGAATGATGACCAGATAGCAAGTTATCTCACACCAGTCGCATGTAAAATAGTCCAAAGATGATGATGATGATGATGGTGATTTAGGGATGGATGGCCCATCTACCCCAAAGCTCTTTGTTTTGTGTCATGTTGCAAAGGATGAAGGACTCGAGGGCAGGTGTCAGGAGAACAAAAGGGGGTTTTATTATCAAAACAGGGTCAGGGAAGCAAAGGATCGCGAGGGGTCAAAATGGGAAGACTAACTCTGGGATGGGCACAGGTTACAGGAGGACTGACATTAATGACTGGAATCAGGAACACAAGACCTGGAAGACTGTATAAATGTGGCTAATGATGACCTGATAATATTCAGGTGTTGATGTTTACTACATTAGGATCAGGGATTATTAACAGGACACAGCTGTGAAGAAAACAGGAGGATTCCGGAGGACCATCAGCGACCCCTGCTGGTCATACCGGGGGGTGGACAGGACAGGTTGTAAGAGTTTGCATGTCAGCTGAAAGGTTCTTAGTAATAATTCATTCATTTTTATAACACCTTATTACTATAACATTACTTTCAGTCTCTGACTTCCAGATATTAGCCCCATATTTACACAAAATGACTATTATTTACATTATCAGACTATAAATGGACATTTAAGGACAACAAACGAAACTCTATGTGACCCGTTTCACAGTATCAGATAGATGATTGACCAGGTGAAACACTTTTTGTAACAATTATGAAGCGGAAGGAGGACAAAATCACATTGGCATGCTTCAGTGTGGAAGCGATGAAACAAGGCGCAATGTAACCAGCACAATGATGCGTTTATCACAGGCAAAGCGATGACTTAGACTTAAAAACTCATAAAGACATTTGTGTGGGTGGTGAGTGACCTGCATGGCAGCAGTGAGGATTATCATGAACTGCACAGCAACAGGCTCTCATTTGTTTATCGTTGGAAGCATCATCACATCTACATTCAGGCACCAGCACGGCACGCAGATGCAGACGTACTTACATAGAACCCTGCCATGCTTTTTTTTGTATTCTGTCCTCTGCTGTGCAAGTTTTGAATTATTGGAGTAGCACAGGAAGTGAAACTATAGCGGAGAGTTCATTTGTAATTGGTTACGGTCACGCTACACAAACAGGATGGAATCTGCAACTGATTACATTTCTTCTTCCTGCATTAATAGCTCCAAAATGAATTACATTTAAGGTCCATTCCCAGCATTTGGTTTTCTTGTTTTGCAGAGAATACCCCCCCCCCCACCAGTAGATAACAAAGCTCCAAAGTTTCAGTTTCCATGCTGTGTACGAGGAAAAGCCCTACATCAAGCTAAAGAAGTTCTTCTGGACAGCCGTTGGCCCATTCAGATGGTGGAACTGAGAGCTTGGGAAGCTGCGGAACAGTGATGTGGAGCAGCGATGTGGAGCAGTGATGTGCAGCAGTGATGTGGAGCAGTGTCTCACGGGGACTGCGTGGAGAACTCTAAGCAGAAAGGTCTGCCAATGAGAAGCCGCTGTGGATGCGACAGACGTGTCAACAGATTCACGTGTTCGCATTTTTACATAACAGTGCACGTTACTTAGGAGATCTGTCGATAAATGGATGCCAACAGAAAACGTGCTAAACTGAATCAGACTCAAAATATACACTGTACATACACGTGCTGCTGCAGAAAGGTCTATACGTTTCTGCTCTGTTGGTTAAAGATCTTGCAAATGCTAATGATGAAATTATATTCTTTTTTATGAAGTACTTTATAGCAACATCATTTTAACATTGTGTTTAGACAATCTTCAAAATGAAAGAAAAAATGTCTGTATAGAAAATAACCATACATTGATAATAGTATTACTCTTTCTAAAGTATTACAAAAATGATAGTACTTGAAACTTGTATTAATATTGTCTTAAATGACAAATGTCTCTGAATCCTCAGTTTATTATAAATTTCTTCCGATAAATGATGTTTAGGAAAGACTAAAATCCTCCACATGGTACAATGTAGACCAACAGCTATTCCCTGGCCTTGTTTACCAATGAGAGCACCAGACGCATCTGAGCCCTGTCAAAAAGCTCGAAGCTGTTTTGTCGTCTTGACGAGCCATTTAAAAGATCCTTCTCAAATTGCAATTCATGCTTGTTCATTCACACTAACCCCCACAGCCACTGCATGGCACATTCCCCGTCATAGCAGCTGAAGACTGGGCCTTAGGAAGTGTAAACATCTAACCTGCAGTCTTGGAGAAAGGAAATGAGAGTTAAATGGCATCATGCAAAGCGAGGCAGTGTCTCAGTGAAGGGCAGAACAGGGCTGGGGAGCACAGACACACAGAAAACACTCAAAGTCATATTTCTGCAATGTGTCATGCTGAATCTAATTTGAGATGCTTGTGTATTATTGTGTATTGTGTATTTATTTAGGCCCTATATTGATTTTTCATAATAAATGTAGACATAACATAAGCTGTATTTTTGTATGGCAAAGAGTTTAAAATGTGTATAACAGAAGACAAGCTATCCGGGCCGCAGAGAATGATGGTGCATCATGTGCATCATGTACAGTGAGTAGCAGATAAAGCGGGTTTTTACTGAAACGCGGAGGAGGGCTCTTTCTTTCAAAGTATAGCTCTACATAAAACCGGATTTATGCCGAAGATGAAAAAGTTGGGAAAATTCTTCTGGTAACACTGTTTTTAAAGTGGGCTACACAATTCCAGAATTACTTGTTAGTCAACTCAACATGCTCCTATAATGCATCTTGAATGGCTCAAAATATTATTTAATCCTCATAAAATGCAAATGTGTAGTTGTACTAATTGTAGCTTTTAAGTTATATAATATTTCAGTTTGTTAGCACAGTTGCACAGCTCACAGCTTAGGTCTTGTATTACAGTACATTTCAGGTAGTTAAGGGAATAGACTCTGGCATAACAAGCATAATGTTTGCTGCAACACTTTTTGCTTATTGTATATTTCCATACACTGATACTTTTTAAACTTCAGGAGCATGCTAAATATGTTTGTTTACTTATGGCCTCACAGGTAGTCAGGAAATATTTTAAATGTGTCTGTAATGGCATACACAAGAGCAAATGTACTGTATACTGGCTTTTACTTCCGTCGTGAAACAGACCAAATTCGTCATTGCGCAATTATTTGTTCTGTTAACACACCTATACACCTCATTTAGCGCCTCATTTGTTTAATCGTACCGTAGTTTAAAATAAAAATGTTCTTTCGCGGTGTTTCGACAAGTATTAGGCCTAGTTAAGCCTCTGAAATAGTAATATGCTGTGTGTGTTTGCGCACATAAAAACACGGACAATTATTACTAATTATCGCATCGCAGTCCAATAACAGGATGCCCCACAGTAGCTGGATAAGAAACACTTTGCCACGATGAGCCGAAGTAATAAAATACCTAAAGGTTTTACGAGGCAGTTTCTGCCATCTGTTTAAAGTCCTGTTCTAAGCTTGCGATCCCCTGTTATAAAAGACGGCGATCGCGCATCAAAGAGAAATGCAGTCATTTCCAGGGCACAGGTGGAGAAGGATTCATCCGACCAGCGCAAGTCAAGACACAAGCATTCGCCTTCGGGATATAAGAAAGAGGATCGGGACGGCAGGCATTTTCCCACAGTGGGAAACAAAACGAGCAAAACCGCGAGAAACGCCGCGCTGTAAGCTGAGCCTCCAAGAAACCGAAGTCACACGCTTCTGAAACACGCAGGGCGAAGCCGGTGCGCGGTCGCGGAGGCTCTGTGCGCTGCGACGCCGGGGCACCGCCTGCTACTGCAAACGGGGAGCCTGTTCCAAGCAGAAACAGTCAGTGGCAAAGCAATACCTGGTACTGTGACAAACAAAAAAGATAGATAGATAGATGTACGCATCAATCAGTTTCACACACATACACACACTTGTATAGGAGTACAGGTGTGTTGTACGTGCATTTTTTTTCATCCTGGCACTCTAACAGAAACATGATATCAGAGGCCTTGTGTTCAACAAGTACAAACCCGCACAAAGGACAGCAAACTTTTTTTTATATTAATCTCCATTATCAATTTACTGACCTGGCATGAATTCAATAAACTCTTGACTTTCATACTGGCTTTGTCACTAAATTAACCACCGAAAGGCTTGTGTGAAACATAATGATTATTTATGAGAAATGTCAAGTGCCTTTCTCTGAACATTGGGACAAATGCCTTTTCAGGGGAGTGAATTTGCAAGGATGAATCGAGATGTCCGTGACTGATGAAACGTCACCATGCAAAAGAGATTTTCCTAAAGCGAGTGCAGATTCAAAGTCAACTCGCTGACGATCCAACATACTGAAAAACTGTCTGCTAATGTTTTAAAAGCCACAAGTCACCAATGAAAAAAGAGTCGATGCAAATACTAATAGCCAAAAAATATTAGTAATAGCAAACAAGCATAATGTTTGCTGTGAGACTCGTGGCTCTTCATATCTTTTTCAAACTAATAACACTGTACCTGCAGTAATATACTGACCAAGCAGTCAGTCAGATTCCCTGTTTGTGTCAGAATCAGAACTTATGAAAATCTAGCAGAGTATGGGGTAGAAATGTTTTATGGCACATTTTACAGCAACAATAAATAAAATTCAAAATCCTACGTTGCTTTTGGAGATTTTTTCAAGTGACACTAATTGAAAGAAGCATATTTGTTGTTCTAACCTTTCAGCAAGTATATAATTTTTACTTTACTTAGATTAACACTGACTGAGTTTCTTTTTTGTGGCTGAAATGTGATATCCTAAATGATGTCATAAAGACTCGAGTGGGCCAAGGGAAACAGACACCGCTAATGTCATTGTTAGCTGCTGAGAATCTCCGACAAGCTAACGAAACCAGTCATTTGTTTGCATCAAGTTGCACCGTTGGTTATGGACACTGGGAGTAGGTCAGAAAAGGTGTAGGTAGATCTTGTAGCCATAGCGAAGGCTGGTTTCTGGCACGATATTAGTCACAGAGTTTGTATTCATTATAGTTCTGCTGTCTTATGCTGTCTATTAATTCCTGACAGCGTGGTCTTTAATGTGCCGGGCCGTGTGTGGGTGGGGTTGCAAACTTCTGATATTCCTTCATGCTGAGGAGGGAATTTAAAGTACTGTCTGTAAGAAATGCAAAATTTATGAATCGCCACGTCTTGGCTTGATTTATGTGAAATAATAATACACTATTTAATGCTTAAACATGGCTAGGAGCAATCTGTGGCTATCAACATGTACAATGGGTAATGGCGATGGAAGAGCGATCGCCTGCTGGACATGTGATGTTTGTTTAAGAGGTGCTGGCAGATAGAACAGGCTGTACGCGACTGCAGACCCGCGTGGTGTCTTGGGGTTTCCACGCAGGGGGGCTCGGGCCTTAATGCGTTCCGCTCTTTTATTCTGTGATGTTA
The DNA here is from genome assembly GCA_026779585.1 of Mormyrus proboscirostris. NCBI lineage: Eukaryota > Metazoa > Chordata > Actinopteri > Osteoglossiformes > Mormyridae > Mormyrus > Mormyrus proboscirostris. Next base: position 757,028 of record JAODKF010000100.1, read on the forward strand.
TTGGGTGCTTTTTTCACTTCTGTGAATTCAACCAATCATTCTCAGCTATATCCATATACAGTATGTTTGCTTGACTGATTGATGGAATGTTTCTTTGTGGAACTCAGACAAAATGTTGCCTCTGAAATTCTGTGAGATATATAAAATCATTCAAGTTCACCAAGAATGTCATATATGAAGATATGAATTTTGTATCAACATAGTATTAGTCTCTGTCCTCCGCCTCTTTCTGAAAGTAGGGTTGATTTATACAATATTATCATTAGCCAGAATTTTTACCCAGGATGACTTTGACCGAGTTGTACAGCTGGAGAATCGAATCAGGAAACCTAGTCACATCCGAGCTCCCTGCTGGGTATGATTTCAGAGCCCTAAATGGGATTTGCAACAAAAAGCATCAGGCATCCTTACAGTACCATACAAGGTAGGACTAAGACTAAAAGTCAGTCCTGGATTTTTGCCCATACAGGCCCACCAGCCATACTGTATGTGCTTATGATACAGTTTGGTAATATTGTATCAGACACTTAATTGGATCACTTTCTGGACCTGACAGGGGCATTACTCAGTTACTGTGAGGTAATCTGCTATTAAACATGGTAAATTGATATCTGGTGTGGGGCTGAACTGAAGATTCTCTTAAGGGTGTTTCTGTGCGTTCTCAGCATGACTCCTGTTTTTACAGTAGTAAGAGTCGTAGTAACACTCTCAGCATGACTCCTGTTTTTACAGCAGTAAGAGTGACTGTAATACTCTGAGCATGACTCCTGTTTTTACAGCAGTAAGAGTGACTGTAATACTCTCAGCGTGACTCCTGTTTAGTTACCCTGGTATGTGAAAACAAAACATTTCGCAATTGAACGGAAATTATTGCCTTACTTTTTTTCTTAACATGATTGAAAATAATCATCACTTCTTAATATCGCACCTAATGCTGCTGGCTGTAAATTATGGTTTTGCAGTTATCTGCATTTTAATTAAAAACAGTCATTAAGAGTTTAGTGTCACAATAAGTAAGATTTATCTCTACAAATGATATATTTTCATTGAACCACATATGCCATCGTGCCTGTAATTAGTTAAGAAATCCAGCAGGACCATGAATGGAAGCCCTGCTAACCGTGTGTATGAATCTCACAAAGATGTGCATTTCTGCCAGATGTCACCCGATAAAGTCTGTGATCCTTTCGTGTATCTACCTGTTCTTTTGAAGTGCTCTCATCAGGAAAATATTACATGGAGGATGTCACACGCTACTTAATTAATGGTTGGCCACAGGTGTTAAATTCTTCTGGCAAACTATTAAACATTACATGCATGATTTGTGTAGCTAAGGGTCTGTAATTAAATGTTGCCTTGTGCTTTTTATCCATTTTATAGTCTTCAAAAAGAAGGAGAAAGCACTCAAACGCACTCCCAGCCGGGCCCTAGGACCGCTGCTGATGTCAGGCCTTGGGGCGAAATGGCCGTAGCCAGGCATTTTCATATAAAACAGATGCAGGGGGTTCAGACGGGCTCAACAAAGAAGGACTCGTGTAAAACTGTGACTGACAGGTTCAACACGTTGCTCCGGTTCATTGCAGAGCAGCTGCTATGCTGCTTACTACTGTACATATTGAACAGTGGTCGCTAATTGCCAAGACATTTGTAGTCGATCACACGTTAAGCCCCTCCACATGGGCAAAATATACTATAAAAGTACCTTACACTCTTAAGAAAAAAGTAGAGACCATTAGAGGATGTAGTGCATTAATCCGAATGACTGTGTAAATCAGACAACCAGCAGAGAAATATTAGCTTGCTGGTGCAGAAGCAGGTATCAGATGCATGGGACGGTTCTGCTGATCATCTTTCCAGCAGAAGTGATATGTCTCCCCCTTCTGGCTGCACACTCGAGTGAAAAGGAATCTGCACATCACAATATCAAAATGCTGAAGTAGCTGTGTAGTGCGCCCAACTGATTTAAGATATACTAGTGTTATTTCTAAGAATGCTATCTCCTTTTTTTTTTTTTTTTTTTTGCCCACCACCACCCCCCCTCTTCGGAGGACAACTATATTTCACATTAAATTCAAGTATACACAGTGTGAATGCTATCTCCATTAAAATTCCACAGTCACTTATCGAGGGCACAGCATGAATCAGGGTCACAGGGAGTTTGGAGCCTATCCCACAATATCAGTCCGTCATAGGACACCAGCCAGAAGACACCCTGGACGGGATGCCAGTCCATCTCGGTACACAGGGCAGGGGACACCCTGGACGGGATGCCAGTCCATCTCGGTACACAGGGCAGGGGACACCCTGGACGGGATGCCAATCCATCAAAGGACACAAATATGCATGATTGTTGTGTTTGTGTATGTGTGAGTCTATTAAGTTAAACATAATAGTTCACTTTATTGCATGTTTTTGTACTGCTCAAGGAAACATTCTATATCGAGAGAACACACACGCAGAGCCCAGTTATGATTCATAGCCGCAGGCCTGGATGCAACAGCGCCACCCACTGGCCCCCCCACCCCATTGATCGGCAGTGTATTCTCTCTATTCTAGGCAGCAGAAGCGATTCACATCAGACACCCATGCCCAGACATATCAGAGTACCTGCATATCAGGCAAGACAGCAAAGCAGAAGGGCAGGTTCACGTGTGACACCAACTTAAAAACATATAAGCATATAAACACATAAGAAAAAGAGAAAAGTTTTGGGAAACTGCAGACACTTTCCCAAATAAAGGACCTTTAACAGATCCCTGTTTAATTTAACGACAGCAACAACAACAACAACAACAATAATATTAGTGCAGCATATGTCTCTGCATGAAGAGGCCTTTAGCCCAGTGGGGAGCCAGTGAAAGGAAGACACAGGAGAGGACATGAGCACTTTCAGAGGCAGGGAGACTCCATCTGTTTTTTGTGTCATGCTCATATTCTCCGACAGGCACAGCTGAAGACCTCCAGAGCCCCAGAAAAAGGTGACCTCCAGAGCCCCGGATAAAATGCAACCTGCAGACCTCCAGAGCCCCGGATAAAATGCAACCTGCAGACCTCCAGAGCCCTGGATAAAACACAACCTGCAGATGTCTGAAGCTCTAGATAAAAGGCAAACCTCAGACCTCCAGAGCCTCAGATAAAAGGTGATCTGCAGACCTCTGGAGCTCTGGACAAAAGGAGACATGCAGACGTCTAGAACCCTGGATAAAAGGGGACCTGCAGACCTCCAATGCCCTGGATGAAAAGCGATCTGCAGACATCCAGAGCTCTAGATAAAAGGCGACCTGTAGATCTTCAGAGCCCATAATATATATTTGCAAAGACGTTAAAAACTATTTTTGAAGACCCACTTTTAAATTTATTTTTAATTCATGTTTCCTTATTAGCCAATTTCAGTTTGTTTTAGAACAAGATTGAGAATTACAAAATGATAAATGCTAGTACAGAAATACAGAAAGGACATATTCCTCTTCTGTCACAGAAAGTCTTCAACAAAGCTTTGTTTGCAGCGCCATGTTTAATGTATAAGGATGCTGGGGTATCTGGAAAATGTACAAAATCAATATAGACTTTGCTGACCTTGGGGTAAAACATGCAAATGACCCAATTGTGGCTGTCTGGCTTACAATAAGGAAACTGTAAACTTATACAAGTAATTACTTTCGAAGTGAAACTGCACACATCCATCCAGCTACCAAATGGAAAGGCAACAGCAGCCTGGCAGAGAGCAGAAGCAAACACTGCCCACTCCAGGAAAGACGTGAATCAGTCCTTTGTGAACAGACATGTGCCGAATCAGTTTTTGGGTTCTCTTCAGCGTACATGCTGACATCACTGTCACATGACTTCAGTTTTTGGGTTCTCTTCAGCGTACATGCTGACATCACTGTCACATGACTTCAGTTTTTGGGTTCTCTTCAGCGTACATGCTGACATCACTGTCACATGACTGATACTGAAAATGCTACTTTTCCACAAGTGGTGTAACATATGCTGCTTGGTCTCCCTGGTGGAGATCTTCATCCTGCTAGACTTGAAGAACTGGTTTGCTGCTAACCAATAGAACTGACACACAGCTAACTAAAGTACATATATCACCTGCAGTTAAGCAGAAATGCAGTGAAACAGGACGGCCTTCATTTAAAGGTCAGTGAGGTCCTCACAAGCCACTGCAGCTCTGACAGGCAGATATGACCCTGTGCTCGATACAGCATCAAGTGTATATAATTGTGTTACTTATTTGTGATTAACAGAAATGTATGCACTGTATTTTTTAATACTGGCGGTGGCGGGGGGAGGGGCATGGTGGCTTAGTGACTGGAGTCGTAGCCTCACACAGCTGTGTGTGTCTGTGTGTGTGTCTGTGTGTGTGTGTGGGTTTGCATAGACTACATTGTGGTCTATGCAAATTGTCCCCAAAGTGTAGTAAAACCTGAAATTTCCCTACTTTTGGGGACATCTGTTGAGGTCCCCATTGGGATAACCTCAGTTTTATAAAAATCTGTGAATGCAATGAAAAAAGTAAAAGGTTAAGGTTATGGATGGGTAGAGGTTAAGGGTGTTGTGATTGGAATTAGGGTTTTTCCCATAGAAATTAATGGACGGTCCCCATTTAGATAGGAAGACCAACTTTGTGTGTGTGTGTATGTGTGTGTGTGTGTGTGAGTCTGTCTGTCTGTCAATGTTTCCTGTTTCCTGCAGATTATCCTGTTTCCTTCACAAGTCTAAAATCATACAGTCTGCCTAAATTGCCAGAAGTATGAAACTGCATGTCCATGTCCCGCTGCCTGGTGTCCTGCGCATCCTGTCCATGTCTCGCTGCCTGGCGTCCTGCACATCCTGTCCATGTCTCGCTGCCTGGCGTCCTGCACATCCTGTCCATGTCTCGCTGCCTGGCGTCCTGCACATCCTG
>JAODKF010000100.1:771784-781939 GCA_026779585.1 Mormyrus proboscirostris
GGTCTGGCCCAGAGTGAGATCATCTCCATACGGACCGGGCTTACTGGACACGGGTCTGGCCCAGAGTGAGATCATCTCCATACGGACCGGGCTTACTGGACACGGGTCTGGCCCAGAGTGAGATCATCTCCATACGGACCGGGCTTACTGGACACGGGTCTGGCCCAGAGTGAGATCATGCTCATATGAATCGGCCATGTCCCTGTCAGCTCACAAACATGTCTCCATCCTCTCATCGCCGCTTATTGCGCTAATAGTGCTATTGTCTGAGTTGCTGTCCTGCAGGAGAAGGAGCAGCGGCCGCACATCTCAGCCAGTGACACGTGTAATGTCATATTCATCACCGGCTGGGTCATATCTCATTATGGCTGTGAGAGACGCCTGGGGCGGGGCAGGCGGGGCAGGCCGGGCGTCACGCGGAGCTGCTCAGGTACATCGAACATGATTTAATGCTATAATAACCTCCACTCTGCCGGCTGCCTTTTTTCTCCTCTTCTTGGTCCGTTTGTTTGCTTTTTGTTTACCGTGCCTCCTGCTTAATGAATGATACATTAGTGGACCCACTGAATCATAACTGGAGACGGGGGTGCAGAGCGAAAGGGGCGGACGAAAAAAGACCAACCTGCAAATTAGTTTTCTTTTATTCGTCTTTTCTTTTCTGCTCAGTCACCCTGAATAAAAGATGCATGGTTGCGGGGGGTGGGGAGAGCTTGGTGCGCTAAGCGTTAGCGCCTCGTTCAAAGAGGCCCGCCACTGTGGGCTTTCTGTGGAATTAATCCGTAAGCAGCTGCCTCCATTTATAATACTGTTTGTTCTATATCGCAGTTGTAGCGTTACTCAAACAGTGGTGTTCTGATTTTAGTTACCCTTGGCTAATAGCCGGTACTTTGGTCTCACTGATACTATGACAAGCTGTATGCTTTTTATTCAGTGTTCATTATGGGATGCCCTAACGGCAGATGCTGCCAGTCCTGGCCATTCGGTGCAGACGCTCTGTACTTGCAGTTCTTCCTCTCTGATGCACCCCTTCTCGCACTAACGAGCCACACGCTAAGCTACTCATCCTTCAGCTGTTACTGTGTTTTTAAGCTCCTGCGCAAACACACAGCTGTGTTTTTGATGAATTACAGGTGAATGGGACCCCCTGTCGCAATGCATGTAAAAGAATTAATCCTCAATTTGAAATATAAAACATCTCACTTAAGTATAGGGTATAGCATGATGGGAATTTTATTAAAAGAAAGGTGTTCTGTATGTAAATTAATCATATTAGATGCAAAACTCCTGGCAAAGCAAAGTGATTGACTGTTTTCCTCTCTCTCAGTAGGAAATTAATTATGTAACCCTCTTTAGCTTACTGTTGTTTCAAGTCAATTAATTGTGGTAATTACTTATGAATTTTGCCTTTAATGAATGCAGCTCGGCGGAGATTTGACGATGAGCCGCCATCGGCAGCTCTGATAAATGACGAGTGACAGGTGCTTCACTTCACAGTGGCTAAAACAGCTCGGTGATGCGTTCATTATGGGATGCCCTGAATCGTCCTTGGCAGAGAGTACGGGGTGAGGCTGTGTGCCTTTGGAGAACAGTGTCTCCTGCCGTGTCTGAATCTGAGACCAGGCATCTCTTGGGTCACAAATCACCACTTAGTCATCCTGTGAGGAGACATTTCTCAGCTTTTAGTCAATGACATGTGGCCATTCCAGCTTCATTTGCGATGCAAGATCTGAATTCCCCTATAGAGAACAGCAATAACATGTCGATGAACATAAGGTAACTGAGGAAAAAATGCTAAATATTCTCCTTCTATATTATATGACTAATCTCTACAAATACTGAGAACAAAACTGGACTGAACTGGAATTTGAAAATATTTAAAACATTTGAGAAAATATTGTTTACACATGTTGTAATACAGAGTGCCAAAAGAAAATTAGTTGTTCTTAGTGGAGAGTAAAATCCTGAGGCCTAACTAACCAAAGAAGGCTTCGAACAGCAGAACATACCCTGATCATTCCTCCATACGGGCCTCAGTCACCACTGCTCCTGTTCTCAGGTGGCCCTTTCTGGCCTGACATGAAACCTGTCACCAGATCTGTCCTGTAAATGTAGTGAATTGCTGTGTAATTCACTCAATGTATCAGAGCTTCACTCTGAAAACAAAACCTCTCCCTCCAGTCAGAGGGCTGCTCTGTGCCTTTCAGTCACACAGAGTAAATGGTGTGTGACTATTGTCAATGCATCTTAAAAGCAGTATATTATAATGTATTTCCACTGCTTTGTGTACAACAGCTTTGTTTCACTGAATCTAAAAGTATTAGAAGCAAAAGGGTCTACTCTCTAAAAATATCATGAAAGGTTAAAAGTGAAGGTCCTTCTTCACTGTAAATGCATTTTGTGCTTATAGAGGCGCCTTGCCCCCCCCGAGATCTGCATGCCTCTTTTAAGCCTCAGAACAGCTGACGAGGGAAAGCCAAGTGAAAATTCTAATGGTCTAAATTTATCACGGCCCCCCCACTTTATGCGAGTAAAGTGTATCAGAGGATTAGCCCTGCTATCACATGGGTCCCACGCATTTTCATTTGATGTCTGAAAAATGTTGTTTATATCAACTTGAACGCTACGGGGGTAAGAGCCTCACACGAAAACAGGCCTCCCTCGCCAGCCAAAGTACAAGAGGCAGCACAGGAGTGGGCTGCTGCCTCTTTAAGATGCAATACTGTATCAGTTACAATAAAGAGCTGAAGTAGCATGATTATACGCAGCATTTAAGCATAGTGCAGGTCAGGCCTTCTTCAGTATCGTACATGTGGGACTGCTCATCAGAATAAAGGGGATTTCACTGCACTTTCTGTTCTGTTCTACTGTTTTAATCCAGTTGTACAAACTGCATCTTTTTAGGTTATGTTGGGAAGGGGCACTGATGGGGGTATGTGATCCGCATTATGCCAAAATCTGGCTTGAGGAGCCACTTGCTTTGCATCTTATCCAGTTGGTGTGAAAGCCTCTCCACCTGGCTATGGAAGGGTGACCTTGGAACCATGTGACCTTTGATGAGAAAGGCCCAAAGCTGTCTGTGTGCTGCGCAGAAGCTGCCTTCAAACAGCCATGAACCTCAGCACAGAGACAAGGCTAAATTAGTGCAATTAGGGAAATAATGAGTTCAATCAATTGCTTAAGTGCTCATCTGGAACAAAACTCTGCACACAGCAGTCCTCCAGGACTAGGCATGGACACCCCTCCTATAAAGTCAAATTTATTAGCAAACTGACTGTTAATGTGTCTTTAATATTCTATGGGAAGTTCTCATCCAGTAAACGTTTTTTTAACCAATTGTTAAACAAAATGAGTTTTCACTGCTCCGCTGTCACAGTTTAAAAGTCCATATCATGTTGATTCTCTGTCTGGATTTGAACAGCAGGACAGTTCCTCTGTGGGAGACGCCTGTTATGATGCCTCTTTTTGAGGCAGTCTGGCATGTTCCTCCAGGACGTGATACGGAAATGTACAGCAGCCGCAGGTCATTAATCAGGACGTTCCCCCGCCACGTGAATCCTCTCTTTTTGAAGACGCCTCTCTGAACTCCTCACCAGTCACTCACCTGTACCCACACTGCAGGCCTTTACAAGGGGACTGCCCAGAGCTGGCAGCCTGCATAAACGTTCGCTACCTTAGATACAACTGGCTCTGTTGAGGCTGGAGCTGGGCTTCATGGATGTGGTTGCTTGGAAACAGAGGTCACTGATTCCAGGTCGCAGAAATGCCCCCAAGTCAGAAGCACTATGATCAGACTGAGCAGATGCAAGCTTGGCAGCAAACAACATTTCAGGATGTCTCCTGCCTTCTCAGCAGCCGTCGAGGGAAATACTCACTGCAGCAAATGCTGAGCTAAGCAAATTGCCCCTAACGATGAAGAAAGCAGAGAGACAGACACCTGTCTAACGATGCCGGAGATGCGATGGGCTTCCTTTTGATGCTGACAGTCAGATGTCACAAAGAAACAGGATTTCTGTAATGCGTGGCTCCAGCTTCGGTCTTTCTCTGACTGAAATAGAGGGCTTGCATTGATATGAAAGCTTTGGTTGCCAGTCTCAGCCAGAGGCACAGAAAAGCCTCACTGCAGATGCAGTGAAGCAGCATGGACGTTCTGGCAGTGGGACCAGGTACAGCAGACCGTGTTTCTGTGATGGGCTTTAACTAACACCCCCCTGTAGCTGTCAGGAGGGAGGGGGGGCACAGCTGTGACCCTCCCGTAACTCCACCTCTTTGCTTCTTTAAGGCCTCTGCAACAACCTTGGAGTTAAACAGCTCAGACTTATGCTAAACGAAAGCATTCCTGAATTTTCACAGCTTGAATGTATCTCAGATATTATGGCTACATTTCAATACAACTAAACCAGGGAAACTGATGCCAGTTGCTGCCTGGTCATCTGATCAATAAGGAAAGAAATCCTTCTCCTGTGCTTCAGATTTTCATCTGTATCCAGCTAACATGACATTTAGCAGCTGGCTGGTTTATATCACTGCAACGGTCAAGGTGTTTTCTGAGGTCATACCTGAGGCTGTTTCTATTTACTTCCTGCTAGCTTTGTCGAGCTAGCTGTTTGGAACAAGCTGCTCTGCATGTTGCGGCAGAACGTCCTTCTGAGCTGAATGCTGTGCCTGAAGTAGCTGATGCTAACAGTGTGCTCTGTAACTGCAGGGGTCATTTGCCCCCCCCCCCAAAAGGAAACGTATGATGTCAGTATGATTAAATCAATAGTTGCCTGACAATTCCTTAATTGATTTGCCACTGCAGGGAAGCATTTAAAAAGGCCAAGGGGATGTTGGGTTACATCTCTAGGTGTGTGGGTTTAAGTCAAGGAAGGTGATGCTACGATTATACAATTCCTTGACGGGGCGTAAGACCCCACCTAGAATATTGTGTGCAGGTTTGGTCACCATACCTTAAGAAAGATATCGCTGCCTTAGATAATGTGCAACAGAGGGCTACGGGAATGATTCCTGGTCTTAGAGGAATGTCTTATGAGGAGAGGTTAGCTGAGCTGAATCTGTTCAATCTCGAGCAAAGGAGACTAAGGGGGGACATGATCCAGGAGTATAAGATTCAAACAGGTCTGGATGCTGTTCAGTCAAATGGCTATTTCAGTATTAGTTTAAATACTAGAACTCGTGGCCACAGATGGAAATTAGCAGGAGAACATTTTAAAACAAATTTGAGGAAGCACTTCTTTACACAGCGTGTAGTCAGAGTATGGAATACCGATGCGATTATTTGGATTTTTGACTTAGAGCCTGTCGCTTTTTTCAGTTTAATCTTCACAGTGTCTAAATAAGAATATGGTTTAATAACAGAGAACTTCATACTGCAGAACTCTCACACATCTGGTGTGACACTCGCACTTTCAGACTTTTCACCCCCACGCAAGAAATGTTACAGTAAATGATATTATTTTATTATAAACCTAAAATTAGCTACATCAAAAGCACTGGGGTAGTTTGCAAACTGTACAGTCTATTTACAAGGTAATGGAACTGTTACATACATGTAAATGCTTGTGCAGACTTGTCTCAAATTGAAAATCTCACTCCAGCCAGCTGAATAAAGTTGGCAGCCCTGATTCTGATTTTTTTTCCACGAATGACTAACAGGTAACAGCTAACAGCTTCCCATAAACAAACCTTCTGTTCTTACAGTGGGAGCTGAGCCAGGAAAGCCAGGTACCCATGCCCTCTTCAGCTGCCTGTCACTTACGTAATTAATCCTTTCACAGTTTCATAAATGTGCATATTGAAGAGCAGTTCTTTCTGTAAAAGCAACAGTGAAAGTGTGTTATTCTTTTTTAGGAATTTCAGACTGCTTGCTTCAAACTTTTAACCCCACTCTCACCTCTCAGTTACTGATTTCTCTCATTTTACCTCTTTGTACAGAACATATTTCACCCCAGCTTCAATCCTATTACAGGCTGCTCCCCGCACTTGCCCAGGGCACTGGAACACACTTCTGCCAGCCGGCCGTATGTCACCGTGACTTTCCATAAAAACCTTGCTGGGAAGTGCAGCAAAGCCGGTGAAGACAGGAGAGGAAGCGACGAGAGCCGCGGGTGGCTACACGCCCAGGCCGAGTCCCTGGCTGTCCTGGCAGCCGCACGGAGCAGCACCCCGGCGAGCCGAATGGTGGAGATAAACAGCAGCTCTCCCATCTATGGCTTCTCTGTCTTTCCCATGAAAAGCTTCCATTATGAGGAGCCAAGATGCTTCAGTGTATAATCTCATTTGTTTGAGGGATCTATCTGTTTAAATATCACACAGATAATCATTTATCCTTTCATTAAGCTTTCCTACCTTTGACATTTACATTTGCTTATATTTAGGTTATATTCAGATTACATGCTTATATTAAGTTGAGTTTCCTTTGCTGGTGAATGTAAATACGTTTTTTACCTTAAATCTGTAGATTGTTCTGTGCCGCCACATTTAATGCTGCATGTGTTCATCATTCAACTTTCACCGTGGCAGTTTGAGGAAAGTCATATCAGCGATCGCAAAGCATAATATCCAAGCAATTACACAGCTAGTTAATAGCTAATTAAAAGGGATTACAGGTGCATTTATTTCCTTGCGCATTAATATCAGCGATGGAGCTGTTTAGCTTCTGTGCCCTGTATTAATAGCCATTTGAAGCATCTTGCTCAGCACTCCCAAGCATCATTAGGGAAGTCCCCAAACAACACAAGTCAAGCAGCTAAACTTCACAGTAAATTAGCTACAATTAGCGCTGCGCATCGATGCAGCTGCCCTAATAATGTCATTAAAGAGCCACCCAATCATAGCTTGCAGCCTAGTGGATCATTTTTCAAATCAATGGTTTTTATGAGCTGTTGTAAGAGGCCTGGCTCAATATGTCCAATTAAAGTGGGGAGGGGGGGGCGGCCTTCGTTAGGGCTCCCTCTGGAGCTGCTCCTCTGCACTGTGCTGGCAGCCCAGTTAAATGACTCTAATTCATAGGTTTACCCAGCAGCTCTGGGAGGCTGTGGCCTAACCGTACATCACCAGCAGAGGTTAGCAAAGAGCTCTGCTTTTACCCCATGATGCTATTTACTAAGGGGCTCATGAAGAGGGCAATCTGCCGCCCGCTCCTGTGGCATCAATCAAACGCCGGCTACCAGGTGTGATCCGGCATTTCGGCATCGCCGCGGTTAATTTCAAACGGTGAACGGTAAGTGCAATTAAAGCAGATTCATCCAGGCAAATTCCCTTTAAGCAGCACTGAAGTGAAAATATAGGCGGCTGAGGGCGAAAGGGGCTGGGGAACGCTGATGTTTCAGAGTTCAGCCGCTAGAAAGCACGCGGTTGGCAGGTTGGGTGTGGAAAGCCAAACTCATATGCTGAATTAACAGGTAGAAATAAGATGTGTGAGCCTGAACAGGACATGCGGGTACAGGAAATGGATGGTGGATGGATGGGTGGACGGATGGAAAATGTTTATGGCTATTCATCTTGGTAGTATGTGCATATTTGCTCAGAAAACAAAACAATTTAACATTTTTACATATGCAAATTAACGGTAACAATAAAAATGAACAAAAAATTTCATATGTTCTATATGCAGATATGGGTTGGGAGCAATTACTGTTCCGGTGATTTAAGTGACTTTAAATGTGGATGTTGGTGGCTGGTGTGACTGTTTCACAAACTGCTGATCTGCTGGGATTTTCACAGACAACCACCTCTAGGGTTTACAGAGACTGGGCCTAAAACGACGAAACATCCAGTGAGCGGCGGTTCTCTGGGAGAAAATGCCTTGTTGAGGTCAGAGGTCAGAGAAGAATGGGCAGACTGGTTCAAGCTGAAAGAAAGGCAACAGTAATGCAAATAACCACTCAATAATTACTACCAAGGTATGCAGAAGAGCATCTCTGAATGCACATTTCGAGCCTTGAAGTAGACGGGCTACAGAAGCAGAAGACCACACCAGTTCCCACTCCTGTCAGCTAAAGACAGGAAGCTGAGGCTACAGTGGGCACTGAAACAGGACCATGGAAGATTGGAAAGCAGCATTCAGATGATATGGTTAGAATTTGGTGTAAACAACATGAAAGCATGTATCCATTCTGCCTTGTATCAGCAATTCAGGCTGCTGGTGATGTATATTTGTGGTAGGGGATATTTTCCTGGCACACTTTGGGTCCCTTTCCTTGAAATGTCACAGCCTACCTGACTATTGTTGCTGACTATGTCCATACCTTTAAGACAACAGCATCCCCAGCTTCTAATGGCTACTTCCAGCAAAATAATGTCACAAAGCTCACTGCATCTCAGGCTGGTTTTTTTGTACATGACAATGATTTCACTGCAGTCAAATGGCCTCCACAGTCAGCAGATCTCAGTCCAGCAGAGCACCAATGGGATGTGGTGGATCGGGAGATTCACATTATGAAGGTGCAGCTGACACATCTGCAGTGACTAGTGACGCTGTCATGGCAACATAGACCAAAGTCTCTGAGGAATGTTTCAAGCGCCTTGCTGAATCTGTGCCTCAAAGAAGTAAAGCAGCTCTGAAGGCAAAAGGGGGACCAACCCGGTACGAGCAAGGTGTGCCTAATAAAGCGGCCAGCGAGTGTAGATGCATGCATGCATTAAGCAGGAGCAGGGCAGCCGCATGCTCCATTCTCCAGCTGCGTAGCTTGTGAACAGCCAGCCTCTAATAAACAGGGGAGATGGGAACGCACCCCCCTACCAGCTAGCCATGGCAGGGAGCCCTAACACTGCATAGCTACGCCTTCATACACGCCACGCATTCATAAAATATTTATGGAAGGAGATTAGGATTCAAGATTGACCTAATATACCGTGAAAATTGGAGTATATGCTCCAATGATCAGAGTCGGCATCCCATTTTGCCAAGCGCAAATCTCCTTTTCCTGACTTTGGCCCCAGTGCCACAGCTAACCGTAGAGGAAAGAACGTTTCGCCGGAATTTCGCTGATCACTCGGCCTCCCCGAGGTGCTGAGCTCAGAGACTCGAGGGGAGCTCTGTTCCTTCAAAGCCTGCCTGCTGCAGGACCTGAGGTGTACTTGGAGACAGACACATCTTCTAAGTGATTGCTTCAGACTATCAGGATAATCAAAGGGAATGAGTACCTTTGTAGATTCCCTGTGAGGGAGCTGGAAAGAGCACCGGCATGCTCCTCTGTTGCTTCATTTCGGCTGAGGACCTGCTGTCGAGCTGCATATTGGTCTTAGAGGGTACTATGGTGGACTGACAGCCCGTCTGACCTGCCCCTAGGGGAGCAACCTCAGATACCTGAAGAAGGATGCCTGAATGTTATGTAGGAGACATGGCACTCAGCATTAAATACACCGAATGCCCCTCTTCTGAATAACTCCAGCAAAATATCCGTCTGGCTTTGGGTTAAAGTATCAACGACAAAATTTATACTATTGATTCATTGCGATTATAGTTCTAATTGCAATTTCATGCAAATCACAATGGATTGTATGGTAACAAGGTGTCTTGGAGGACTGCGAAGGACTGGAGAAGTTTTGGCAGCCCCTTCCTTAAAGTGACAAGGAGGAGGGTGTGGCCAGGTTACTCAGAGGGGGAGCGGCACCCCCTACTGTCTACAGGGAGCAGATGCACTGCTGTCGCACAAAGAAACGTGGAAAAACATATATATTATAAAATAAAGTGCCCAATAACGAGACCCATAAATGAGGATGGTCATTTTGTCATATCAGTTTTTTTCTGAATGAAAGAAATTGATTTCATAACATGGATTTCAGTAACTGCACCTACGCTAAGTAAGTATAAGTGCTATTTCAGTAACCGCACCTGTGCTAAGTCAGTATAAGTGCTATTTCAGTAACTGCACCTACGCTAAGTAAGTATAAGTGCTATTTCAGTAACCGCACCTGTGCTAAGTCAGAATAAGTGCTATTTCAGTAACTGCACCTATGCTAAGTAAGTATAAGTGCTATTTCAGTAACTGCACCTGGGCTAAGTCAGAATAAGTGCTATTTCAGTAACTGCACCTACGCTAAGTCAGAATAAGTGCTATTTCAGTAGCTGCACCTGCGCTAAGTCAGAATAAGTGCTATTTCAGTAACTGCACCTACGCTAAGTCAGTATAAGTGCTATTTCAGTAACTGCAC
>JAODKF010000100.1:857129-867536 GCA_026779585.1 Mormyrus proboscirostris
ACAGAGAGAAACACAGAGACCCCGTAGAACTGATCTGAGAGCCGGTACCCTTCACAGAGAGAAACACAGAGACCCCGTAGAACTGATCTGAGAGCCGGTACCCTTCACAGAGAGAAACACAGAGACCCCGAGACTGAAATTCAAGGCATAGACACTCTTTAGGAACAGTATCAAGTCCAAAGTCATAACAAGGCCCTGCCCTGTTCTTTCTATAACACTTGGACACACTGTCATTTCATTGACAAGTATCTGCTGTTGTGTACTTCCACCCAAATATCAAGCTGGATATTTCACCGAAACTCAGGAATATTTCCAAGCTCTCTGCAAGAGGTGGAGCTTCAGAGTACGGCCCTGTACCCTCTGCTGTTTGCTGCCTGCCTGTGAATGCATGTTACTGTGGCCAGGTTTACACCATGCAATAAAACGTGAGGCAGCTTCTCCAGGCTTCCAGGATTAGACTCCTGGCTGACTGCGACTCTGCACAGGATAAAGAGTGGATGGATGGATGGATGGATGGATGGATGGATGGATGGATGGCAAACTGGGGCAACCCTAAATAAATACAGGGGCGCAGGATACTCACCAAATCCAGTGAGGGCCTGCTTCAGCTCCTCCTTGTCGATGAAGCCTGAGTTGTCTCTATCATAGGTGCGGAATATGTTCTGCCAGTCATTAATGTACTTCCAAACACCGGCAAACTCGTTAAAGTTCACGCCGCCTTTGTTGTCCCTGTCAAACATGGCTTCGAAATGAAGAAAAAGAAAAATCAGCTGCTATTAAAACTTTAAAAGCAATATTCCACCCAAACAATTCATTTTCTTTACAGCAGACATGGTTCCAAATACAGCATTACATGCACCGTACGACTACATAAGCATGAAAAGCACAGTTCGCATTTAACCACTGGGGAAAACATGATTTTCATGTAATTTATGTGTAGAGAGACACACGCAGTAATTAATATGATTTGTTAAAATCATCTGACCCGAGACAATAACTATCTAAAGTATTATTTTCACAAAGTAGGGGCCAACACAGGGCACATATGTACACATGATGAGACTGTGAGTCTGTGAAATGAAGCAGAGACAATCTGGACTGTGGAGGCCATGCAGGACACACCCACACAGAGCAGGGCTGGGATTCGCACTCACAGAGCAGGGCTGGGATTCACACTCACAGAGCAGGGCTGGGATTCGCACTCACAGAGCAGGGCTGGGATTCGCACTCACAGAGCAGGGCTGGGATTCGCACTCACAGAGCAGGGCTGGGAGACTGGAGTGCCGGAGCATAAACACTCTGCCACCACTGCCATTGACATGCTTAGGGCCTTTTTTCCTTAATGGTTTGGCCACAGATTCAAAGCTGAATCCCTTTGATCACGAACAAATAAACGTCAAGCAATCTTTGCTGCTGAGCGTTTCGTTATTTTGGAACCACAAGTACCACAGTGTTTGTGAAGCACAAGTTCATCTAAATCACCAGTGCTTTTCTAACTGTCACTGTCATCTGGGGGCAGCACTCCGGAACTCCACGTGTTTCTGGGTCGCTGGAGAAAACCACTTAGCACCATATGGCAACTATATTTACGTCTGGGGAAAAAATCTACAAGCGCAGTATGAGAGTATGAGAGGAACCTCGAAATGCCACAGGAGGCCATGCGATAAGGGCAAAGCAGACTTACATATAATTGAATGTACAGTCACAGGATTGAAAGGTGTCCATGTACCTATAAAAAGCGAGGAAGAAAAGCAAAAGATTAGATCTTAAGTGTTATACGAATCATCCTCTGCGTTTGTATTCCTCCTCCTGGTCAGACCAAGCACAGCCCAGCCCGTCATAGTGGACGGCAGCTCCGAAGACCTGCTGCGCTCCGACAGCCCATCAGGAAGCCTACTGAGCTCCGCCAGCCAATCGGGAAGCCTGCTGCGCTCCGCCAGCCAATCGGGAGGCACCGGCTGACGATCCCCAGACAGAAAATCAAGGTCATAAGAAACAAGGTCCCATCCCTGGAGTGGCCCGGGTACACAAAGATCCCTTATGCCCCAAACACTGGGGCATTCTAGCTCTGGAGGCCCCGAGGTCGTCATGGATACACTGACCATCCAAAACAAACATTGCCGGTCAGGAGAGGAAAAACCAGCGCTGCCTCTGCCCAGCCAGTTGGGGGCAGCACCTACGCATTATGCTCCCTGCACTTTCAGCACATGCCCTGGTTGACACCCACGCCCAAACACAGGGTGGCGCTCTCAGCGCAGAAGGGGCACATGGAGGAGATGCAGACCCTGAGACAAACTGATGTACCTGTCGAATTGTGTTCCTGCACAGCCATGCAGCAAAAGACATCCACAATAGCAGGGAACGTTCAGCAGCAGGGAGTCTGCGTGCTGCGTGAGAGGGACTGAAATACTGCCAACGTCAGTCCTCACTGAGGAACCGATATATTTATAATTAACTTATATAGGGAAGCTTCAAGGAAGCGCTTTGTGTACCTTTTTTATTTTAATTTTAATTGCTTACGGATGACGGGCAACTCACCACAAATATGTAAAGTATTTTATAAGTTCCAGGACCCAGAGACAGTACTGAGAACAACTACAACAAAGGCTAGAATACGTCATGCACAGAGAGACTACATCACTGTAATGTGGGATTGTAGAAGACAGAGTCCCACTTCTTGTGGTGCTCGGCCTAACTTGGTGTGTGTAACAGCAGGCATGGCACGGCAGAGAATACGGCATGTCCCGTTGGCGGGGAAGCGCACTTACCGTTTGACAGAGCCTGCTGGAGCTCCGTCTCCGAGATAGAGCCGCTCTGGTCTTTATCCACTCTGCGAGCAGCAGGTCGAGTGTCAAGTTAAAAACAACTCAGAACAACATCGATACGAAACTACGTCACGGCTACGTTACGTTATGGCAGTTACGACTCCAATATGTCTCGTCTAATTACAATTTAACAAGAATATAACTGAAAAGCCAGCTGGATCTTTTTTATTACCATGGTTTGGTCACTTTTTGATACACTGCTGCAATACATGAGAAATTTCAAGTTAAATGAATTTATTGCAAATAATTTCTCTTTGGTGGTGAAAATTAAATGCATTTGGTCGATACATTCCGGGTCATTAGTCTTCTAGACCCAATAACAGTAGTACAGATTCATAAGAAAAAATCCCGAATATTATACTGAACTGCAATTTATTTATGTTAACCAGCTTATGTAGCAACAACCGTTTAAGTTGTCTAAATAATATGAAACATCAAGGAAAATCAACCAAATAGTCGGCGTCATTTTTCCACGACAAATAACCCATTCTTGTACTTTTTGTGCAACGACACTAAAACTGTGTGCTCGTGTATGTTAAAATGCCACATTGTGATCCACCCATCCATTTTACTGACAAATACTGGCACTAAAACTGGCAGAGCGTAAACAACTTTAAATAAAGTAGCGAACTATTATATGGGGACGAAAGCGGCTGCGGGCGCAGCGCCTGTCAAGTCGGGGCGCCCCGGGGAGCGTTGCCGCTCCGGCCGCTGCCCTACGGGTCCCTTTGATTAAGCGCATATTTAGGAAATGAACCAAGCTGCCGTGACCAGAATCCCCCGCCCCGATCTGTCCAGCATTTCCCATTGTGCACAGTGTGCATAAAAGCGTCCTGGAAGGACCACGTGACCGTATTCCGCCGTTTATAACCGGGGGACTGTAAAGTTTAGAAAGCGGGGATCGCGTTCCGCTTAACGCCGCCACCGTAGCTAAATCACCAGGCTGCGGGATTCTGTCACACGCAGTTAGTTTCTGCAGTAATGCGACGGTGTTAGTGTCAGCTCACACTAAATACGCAAGCATGTATCCTCTTACCTCCGAAATATATCCCACAGAAATCTCTGATCCGGGGGAGCACTATACTGTGGATATGCCATTTTTGGGCCACTCTCCTGGTTTGTAATATGTCATGTGAGATAATATGTCGGCTTTTCCCCCAATCCGAAGTTTTATTCGGTAAGCAGCCCAGTCAGTCTCGCATTGCAGCACCACCTACCTACTAAATAAATGTCGCATGAAACGTCAGCTTCCCTCCCCCCCAGCCCTAAATATCACCACCGGGTCTCACAAGTTTACTTGTAAACCAAACCGGCTGCAGCGCAGAAACTGACAAGTCAGCTGCACGTGACCGAGTGAAAACTGGGGACGGTCAGCGTATGGAGTTAGGTTAGGGTGCATGGTGTTCCGCTGAACAGCCTGGTGTCTTGCAGATCGGATGTAAATGCAGAATGACACACATCGGCGGGAATTTGTCTTTCAGCGAAAAGGCAACAAATTTTCGAACGAATAAAATACTTTCCTGCCAGGTACGATAGCTGGGTTATTTTTTTCTCTGTGCAGAAGCAGTTTCCTTATACTTGACGTGCTGATAATTGTACTTCTAAGTGGGGACTGAGTGCAATTTCAGAAACTCTTCATGAATTACTAATTGTAAAACAATTCAATAATTAATGTACTACTGAACTGGTCAACCTGTCAAAAAGAATATAGTATTTAATTTTAGCAGCTTGTACAGGTCTAACACTTTAAGCCCGTGACAAGTGAAATGGCAGAAAATGAGTGTGACCAGTGTGCCCCTTATGCCTTGCTGGGATTTTCAAAGCAGCTGCAAACTGTTGCCCCCAGGCGGTCGGAGCCCATGTGGCACCCCTAGGCGGTCCTGCCCTTCTTGCACTTGCCAAGGTCCCCCCACTGCACCTGCTTGTGCTTGTTCTGTGTATTATTAAGTTGTTCCCCATCTGTTTGTTGTTGTGCTGTATCTATTCTCTTCTACCATTCAACACGGGGCAGGGGACACCCTGGACGGGATGTCTGTCCATCACAGGGCCCGGGGCAGAGGACAAGGGGGGACCAGAGTAAACCAGAAGACACAAGCTTGACACTCAGAGCCACAAAGCTGGAGGTGCGAAGACACAGCGCTCACAGGGAGGGTCACATTCCCTGGGCCTCAGTATCAGCACTGCTTACAGCAGCATCGAATTCCATAAATTACTGCCCGTAGAACGTGCGCCAAAATGGCACAGGAAAAGTTCCCCTAACAGCAATAGCACTGAAGAGCAAATGACTAGTCACATATCTTAAATATATCTCAGCTAATATTGACTGGTCTCTCAAACATGGTCGTCTTCGTGGTCTATGAATTCATCTAAGCAATGGCAATTTACAGTAATCTCATTCGCAGCAGAATTCCGGCTAATGAAGACGGGGCAGTTTATCAGACGCCGGACAGCTTAATAAAGTCACAATCGAACGACACATTGCACACATTCACAGGGAGTGTTTATATCAGAGGGGGCAGCAAAAGGTGCAGACCGCTGAGGGAGCATCAGCGAGCAACTGACAGGGCCTCAGGCGGAGCAACGCTACAGCACAAGCAGCAACAGGACCCGACCCCAAGCGGCCCAGTGCGGCCCGGCAAGCAGACAGACAGAGAGCTGATTGCGAGGGTACAGGGCCGAAGGCGGGCAGCGGAACAGACCGCAGACTAGTATGTTGCGTGCTGAGTTGCAGTGGGCAGTGCCCATGTGCGTGCCCCTGTCCGTCGACACGCCAAGCCCAGAGCACTTCTTCCCCTTCTTGGACGGCACACTGGACGACCTGGGCATCCTGCCGTGAGTTTGCCGCTTTACCGCATGGTGCGTATGAGAGCCCGGCTGCGTGTCACGTATCTGCGGTCTGCACAGGTCAGAGGTGAGGGAGAAGGTGGTGTGGGTGGACACCACGCGGACACGGGTGAGGAACAACTCAGGGAGACTCAAGGAGAAGGAGATTGTGGTCCTGGAACTGCGGGTCAAGGCGCAGCAGCCGGGACAGCGCCAGAGCCAGGAGATCGTGTACAGCAGTGAGAGTCAGAGACAGCGCTCCTACTGCAGGAAGGACCCAATGACAAAGCCGTGGGAGGACGCGTCAGAAGGTGAGCGACACGTCCCCTGCAGGACGAGCCCGGTTGCATGCCAGGTGAGCGACACGCCCCCTGCAGGACGAGCCCGGTTGCATGCCAGGTGAGCGACACGCCCCCTGCAGGACGAGCTCGGTCGCATGCCAGGTGAGCGACACGCCCCCTGTAGGACGAGCCCGGTTGCATGCCAGGTGAGCGACACGCCCCCTGCAGGACGAGCCCGGTTGCATGCCAGGTTAGCGACACGCCCCCTGCAGTCTGTTCACACGGCTGCGACATTTCCCACAGCCCGGCTTGTGATCCCTGCGTGGGCATTATTAATGAGATCACACTCTATAAACCCACCAGTTCACCAAGGTCACCATGCTCCCTCCCCTGAAACCGTCCCCGTGCTGCCTGTCCTTTGCACGGGCATCCGCACTGATGCACCATTCTCTGCTTCGCTCAGAGAGCCGACCGAAACCGGCAGAGATGCTCCTCGCCTCGGACACAGAATTAAAGCCAAAGTGGCAGAAGATGGAGAAGCAGAAGATGAGACCAGAAACAGGAGAGAAATGACAAGATACAAGCACAGCTACTCTGCTGAAAGCCCACCTGTCAGAATGGCGATGCTTTACCCTCTTAGCACAGCACATTAATCCGGCCACAATGTATTGATATCTTTCTGTTGTCATGGACACAGGACAGAGCAGTCTGGGTAAAGTGGTGTGAATTTATTCAGGGAGTTACAGCCATTCAAGTGTGGGTAACAAAAACAGCCTAACCGGAAATAACTGATTAATCTGAATATTATGTATGCAAGCGTAAATAAATGTGTCTTACTGCCCGCTGTCCAGAGTGTCTCATCTGAGGCTCCTCAGAACCTCTGGAGGGTACGGAATGGGCCAGAGTCACACCACACTGAAGCCTGCAGATCACAGAGGCTTTTCTCTAGATGTTGAGAGCAGAGGCTCTAACCCATTTAACCTTACAAAGCAGGTTAAAATTAAAAAAAAAGAATCTTTCCCTTAGAGAGCTCTGCTATGTATAAATACAAAATGTGACCCCTTGGTGACCCCACTGCAAAGTGACGACCTCACTAAGGCAGTGCCGCAGTTCCCTTCAAGACAAATACGCGAAAGATGCTAAGACATGTTCAGAGATGCAGACATGGCCAGCAGGGCTGTTCAAGGCCCAGATTTGATTTCGTGGGTGAATCCATCCACAAAACGGATCCCCGTTCAAACGAGAGTGAATGAGGGCACCTGACCCGCTGGTCTCCTGCCCCCCTCCCCGTACATTCGGCGAGGAACTAACTGACAGCGATGGCAGAATGACAGCGCACAAGCCTGGTTTGTGACGTTCTTAGTTTATGTTACGTGACGTACGAAGTACTGAGGCACATCTCTGGTGGCTGTTGCACGATTCCGTGAGTCTGGAGCTCCCTGGGTAGATGGTGTTCAACCAAAAAGAAATGGCCCGAAATGAGTCTACACCGGCGTGACCAGTGCCATGACCGCCGCCTTCCTTTCACTGGGAAGAGACATCACTGCACACTGGAATTCACGCGAATGATGCTGAGCCAAGTCTCTTAGAAACAGTAGCAATGTGTCCTGGCCATCTGAAAGACAGAAACATGTCTTAGAGTGTGTTCATACTGCCCAAAGGCCAGGGGGCACAGAGTCCTGCTTACCGGCATCGAGGTCTTTGGTTCCTATAACATGGCTGGATGCAGAAAGTACAGCTTTGATGTGACTCACAACCTAGAACACAGCAATAAATAAGAAATTACCGAGAAATCATTTGACCAAGAGCTAGTGCTCAACCAATCTTCAGTGAGTGACCCCACAAACGCCACCCCCACCTAATACTACTCAGCATGAGATAAATACTGCACAGTCGTACCAGTGATGGATTATGGGAGTACAGGAAGGCCATGCAGTCGAATACGGTCCGGTTCTCCTCCAGATCCACTTTCAGAGGAAGGTGGGAGAGGAGAGCAGGAAACACCTAAGATGTCATAAAGGTTACAGGACACCAAAGATCACTGACAGGAGGATGGCATTCACAGTATCAGCACTCCAATCCAGTCCTAGCAGAAACAGCACGTGCACTGAAAGGGGAATCAATGCTGAATCTGTGTGTGAGAGCTCAGAAAGCGGAGACTGCAGATAAAATTGGCAGACAGAGGGGAAGCTGACCTGATCCAGTGGCACGCACGGTGTGTTGCTGGTGATCATCCTGCAGAGGGCACCGCAGACATTATCAATAACCCTCCTGTCCGACTCTTTGGACAGGAGAGATGAGAATAAGGAGAGCAGCGTAGGGTAATTCCTGGGGAAGTGAGTCAAGGATGGGACGGGGATTGAAACCACACAGACATAGGAACACAAAAGTGGCCCAGCGACAAGCGACACGGCCAGGGAAACACGCAGCCCTCGTCAGCGCATGGAGACACCCGGGATCTCTCACAGGATACTCTGTGATAATCGGCCCAGCAGCCTTGGTGAGCGAGCCCAGGCCAAAGACGCTGTTGTTGCGCACCTCTGGGTCACAGTCTCGTACCCCAGCCATCATCACCGGCAGCAGCCGGTTTGACAGACGCCCAGCAATCGGCCTGCCGCCAGACACGGCCGCCAGCGACTGCATGATCTCGGCCATCGTGCCCTGGGCGAAGGAGCGCTCCGCCACCGTGCAGGAGGATTTCTGGAGGAGGCAAACAGGGGGCACCCATAGGCATCCTACTCTACCACACGCAGCCATCCCTGCTGTGCTGCCCCCTGGTGGGGCACATGGGGACTCACGGCCTTGTTCATGATGAGGGGCAGCAGCTCGTTCAGATGTGGGTAAAAGGTGTCGGCAGGAACAGCGGAGGCCAGGAGGGGGATCCCTTCACCCGCGAACTCCTGCAGCATGGCGTCAAACTCAGCCTGAAACCGGGGGGGGATTCATACAGCACATTTCAAATTAATTAACCAAAGCTGTACCAAAGTGTTGAGTAAAAGGTGCAGTCACAACAGCACAAGAACATTACATACAGCATCAAGCCACAGTGGGCGTGCTAAAGGACATTTTGTCTCAAGTGCTGGTGCAGTGATGTTAATAAGCAATAACGTTAGTAAGGAATAAGTCACAGTTTCACGGAATCGGAAGATTCCGAATTTCACGTCATGCAACTAAGAGTATTTTTCTTTTTGCACTAGTGTGACCACACCTTAGGAGAGTAAATGAAACAAGAAAATAAAAAAATAAAACAATTTAAGCAGAGCAATTAAAAGGGGCCAAAAATATGTTTTTGAACAATATGCGGCGCAGGGGGGGAGGGGACACGCCGACGCGAGCAGGTGGATATTCCACAGCCCTGGGGGTGGCGGGGCGGCCGCTTTCAGGCAGCCTGACACACGGAGACACTAAGCAGGGCACTGAGAGCCAGCACTGACTGCCTGGCCACACAAACACAGCAAGGGGCCAGAGCCTGGACGTCGCCGCAGGAAAGCATGCACTGGAGCTGCCCGGCGGAGGGAAAGGGCCGAGCGCGATGGAGATGCTGCAGATGGAAGAAGGGGCCAGAGCCTGGACGTCGCCGCAGGAAAGCATGCACTGGAGCTGCCCGGCGGAGGGAAAGGGCAGAGCGCGATGGAGATGCTGCAGATGGAAGGCCTCACCTGCTGCTCATCATCGCCTTCGTCACCTCCTCCATCTTGGCAGACCGTCTGCGCAGTGAATGCAGAACAATTTCAAAGCTAATTATAGGTAAGCATTAAAAATGACCTTTTTATACTGTACTGCGCGTTTGCGGGAGGTTCTGCACACTGATCTCACGCCCGCTCTCCTTACCTTCTTTTTGAGGACACTGCGGATAACCTGACTGATCTCCGCCAGCCTACCAGCCGGCCGCAGCGCCTCCACCTGGCAGGACTTTAACACGCCGTTCATGGACTCCAGTACGGCCATCACTACCTGCCTCTCATGTTCCTGCCTCACGGCCTCCAGGAAGCTCGGAAGCACCGTGGACAGAAGCTTCTGCAGAGCTACGGAGGGGAGGAAGAGGCTCAGACACAGGCTGGAGCAACAGTGCAAGCTGCAGAATTTCAGCCAGCGCTGCAAAAAGAACAGACTACAGGGAAAAGCGGAAAAACAGGCTGGAACCTTGGTGGTTGTCCTCCGTGGGGTTCCCCTGCCACACTTTGTGCTGCGCACAACAAAACTGGCCCATGGCAGCGAAGGCAGCCCTGCGCACGTCCTCATGGGGGAACTGTAGAGAGATGTGAGCAAAGAGAGGGGACCTGCTTAAAGACCCGCCTATCCAATGAGCTGACCCGCCCGTGCAAGAGGGACACACCGAGTGACTCACATCACGCATCTCAAAGACCTGCTGGAAAGTCACCTCCAGGAAGGGGAGGAAGGCAGTGCTGAGAAAGCAAAAGGGAGCGAGAGAAACTGGCATGAAGTACAGGAATGCTGCAAGAGCGCCGATTAAAAGG
>JAODKF010000100.1:942395-956254 GCA_026779585.1 Mormyrus proboscirostris
TGTCTGAAGATTGGCAACTACATTCTTTTGTGTTGGAAACAAAAGTGCTGGAGGAGAGCCACACAGCTACCAACATAGAAGAGCGACTCAGTGAAGTGATGGAAGAATTTAAAATACCTGGAGAAAAGAGGGTAGCAGTCATACATGACAATGCCGCTAATATGGTGTTGTGCACAGAACTGATTTCTAATGATCCATCCTGGGGTAATGCTAAGGGCGTCCGTTGTGCGGGGAACACGTTACAGTTATGCATAAACGCGCCTCTTCAAACTGACCCCATATGTCGATGCATCGCTGCTGCTAGACGCCTTGTGGGGCATTTCAAGAAAAGTACCAAGGTTACAACAGCTCTGACTCATAAACAGAAGCAGCAGAATGTTGCAGAACACAAACTTATCCAAGATGTCCCGTTAGGCTATTAAAAAAAAAAAAACGGGTATTTTTATAACGGGTAGGCTATTAAATACATATTATTTATATATAAATACATATTATTTTTATTTATTCGTTTTTATATAATGCAGAGGTTGTTTTTTATTCTGTTAGAAAAATTAGTCTGATGTTTGCAATTTGTTGTTTCAGGTCAAGACTCATCCGTCGTCTTAATGGCAGTTTGCGGCTTTGCTCTGATATTTTTGATTTGTATTAGTGTTCTTTAAATTATTTGTTCCACATTTTGTCTTAAATATAGTTGTTCCAAACAATTTAATCAAATACTTAGGCTGTTAATTTGTTTGCCTTCTTTTTTATTCTAAGTTTTGGCGTTGTGCGATGTGCCATGTGCATTTTTTAAATTGTTCGTTTTTGTTAATTTTCCTTTTGAACAATATAAAAATTATATTAATATTAATTTTCCACTGTATTTTTATACCAAACAGCATTTTTGCTACAGTATTTATTTGTTTTTTTGCCTTGTTTTGTTCTAGGGCCTAAGTTACTAATAAGTTTGATTTATTTTAAAGAATGAATTTTAGTTTATTTTATTCAAAACTGTTTTTTTTGTTTGTTTGTTTGTTTGACATGTAACTGTTACAGTTTGTATTTTTGACAATAAATTATTAAAATGCACAGGCAGTCTGATTGCTGTTTTTATGTTATAATTAGCCTAAAACATTCCGGTCACTGATTTTTGTGTCCGTAAGCGCTGTATACTTTAAACGCTTTACTATTCTGTTTTAAGCACTTAATTTTCATTTTGAATGCGCTAATATCATGTGTTAAACTTCAACTTGGACTGTACCTTTCCTTGTATATACGCAAGTTATTATATTAATATCATAAATAAACGATTATTCGACTAATCGCTAAAATGCAGGAGTGTTAGTCGACTAGGAATATCTTTAGTCGGGGGCAGCCCTAGCCCCGATTAAACCCCGTTTGCCTGCATTTCCGGGTTGATGCGCCTGCTTTCCCCGCTGGCCAGCTCGCCGATGTAACAGGTAGAGGCACAGCGACTATTTATAAAAAGGATTATAGATGTAAGCAGTGCTTCCTACAGCCCTCATTCTCCAGCTTTGAACTTACCTCGTTTGAGGTGAGTCACATAAACCAGTTTTCTGCGCTGTCATCTATCGTCCCCCGAAATACAATAAGAACTTCATAAACGACTTCTCAGATTTTTTTAGCTGGAATTATGCCAAACTATGGTCATGTTCTTATTGTTGGAGATTTTAATATACATGTGTGTTGTCCTGATAGACCACTGGTAAAGGATTTCTTAAACCTTATTGACTGTTTTAACCTGGTGCAGTCCGTGTCTGGCCCGACACATGCAGAGATCATGCTTTTTACAGCCATCACATGAATGTTCAAAATATCTTGACGCCTCCTTGATTGTTCCCTGCCTTGTGCCCACAGCCTCTGGCATAGGCTCCAGGCCCTCTGTAACCCAGAATAGGACAGGCGGTTTCAGATAATGGCTGGTCAAAATGTCTCTTCAAAAGCTTAATACTACATGACAGAGCAACTATTACACTTATGTCATCCAGAGTTTGAAGATATTTTGCTGTAGAATTTTAAAAATGATGCCCTCTGATTTTTCCCATCAAGATCCTTTGAAAATCAATGTGTGATCTGCAATCTTCAGTATCTGGTAAAGATCAAAATGTCTGCTCAAAACCTTGATACCATCACATACAGGATGTATTACACTTACTATCTGCAGAGTTTGAAGATATTTTACTGTAGAATTTTTTAAATAATGCCGTTTGGTATTTTTTTCCCATTATATCCCATTGAAAATGTGTCAAGCATATTCACATCTGTTTATCAGTATCAAAACATCTGTTCCAAAGCTCAATACCATCCGAAAAGGCAACTGTTACTTTGCAGTTTGAATTTTAGAATTTTTCTAAATTCCATCTAAGATTGCTATTTTGTACCATTAAGCCCGATTGAAAAAGTGTCTGATCTGCCATGACAGCAATTTATCTTGCCACTGTCAAAACATCTGTTTAAAAGCTCAATACCATCTGATACACCAACTGTTAGAATTACTATATCAAGTTTCAATGTATTTTACAGTAGAATTGGCAAAATAATAAGACCCATTGAAAAGCAGTGCATGCTTCCAGAAGATGTCATGTTTAGATGACTAACAGCACACTTGTTTAAATCTAAGTTATACGGACTCTAAAAGTTTTCCCAAGATTGGAATCAAAGCAGCTTTCAGATTCTAATGGAAGGGAGGAAACCTGGGCCGTGGATAGGTATGCATTCACAACACTGATGATTCCTGCACCACCTTAAATAGCTCTTAGGTGTGAGTTCCCATCACTCCAACCCAATCAGGTAATGGTTTGCCAACCCGACCAGGAAGCCGATGGAATTCCTACCAGCATATTCCCCATTCTTCAGCCCCACTGAGTTTTCAGCTTGGAGGTGGAAGGTATATGACCGTAGCCCACATACACAAATGACAAATGCGTGTGGGGATATGAACGCCTGCAGAGGCTGGATAAGACATTCTGGGAGGTTCTTTCCACACCGCATTGCAAAGGAAGATATCCGTCGTCATGTGGATGTGAACATGTGGACTAATATACAGGATCGTCTGCAACTGTAGAAAGCATTTAGAGTTTCAGTATGTATATATATCGTTCGCCTTTTTTGATTTTGTAATTGTTTTTCTTTCATATCATATGTTATGCATATGGCATGAAAACACGTTTTTTTGTTAGTCTGCAATGTGACCATATACCTGTGCAATCAATAAAATATTCTTCTTGAATCAATCTGTCACATGCAAGGACGCCCAGAGTGCAGACAAAGGCGCAGGAAGCCAGGAATCGGGGAACACGGGTTTATTCATGAGAAAGGCAGGTAAAAAAAGACTGACAACACTATGACCGGACTGGGGAAACAAACTGAAATGCAGACTAAATACAATGGACTAATGACAACAAGCAGGAACAGCTGGTAAACACAGGGAGGAGCAGACAATCGGGGCATAACACAATCTCCCATAAGCAGTGTTTTTTATGGTTCCTCCCCTTGTCATTCAGATGTTTTGTGCATCAGAACATGTTTAGATTGTGCCAATTTTACTTTTACATTTTAGCTGTCATGTTCGTGGATGATGATTCATGGGCTTTCATTTACCGGGCTACTGCCGGTCCATAAAAAGCTAAAACCCAAACATCTGAATCTTAGGCCTTAAAATGTCTGAAATACAATATTCACAAGTATTAAAAGTCACAGTACGATCCATGACTTCAATTATCTGCGGTTTACCACAGTCTCATTTTGATGGCACTGACATATTCAGTGACATAACTTGCTTTTGTGGCATCAACTAAGGATTTTGAAGAGGTGACCTGCTTATGCCGGTCCTCCATGATGTTTTCCCATTTGCACTAAGAGTTTTGAGAAATGCACTCACTGTTATGCAAATTTTAAGTCTCATGAGAAATGCATCAAAGCAACTGAGAAAATCTGTAACAGTGTTCCAGTACAGTGTTGTGCTGCACTGGAGAAGCAAGAGCAGGGAGGAAGAGGATTGGAAAAATATGGGGTTTAATGGCAGGGAAGGCAAACAAACGCAGACTAACATAAAAGAATGTGTATGACAGGAGGCTTCAGTATTTTTGCAGTAATGGGTTCAATATATGTACTGTCATGAAATGTCAGCAGAGGGCGCTACTGACTAGCAGACAATACATGTATAGGATCCAAATCTGTGCGGGACATGAGAAAAAGCTTCGGGTGCAATTGCTGAGAATGTGTAAAGCATATCTGCTGTAGCTGCAAGCTGGTGTGGAAGAAAAATTCATGGTTATGCAAACGCAATGCAAATTCAATCAGTAATTAATAATGAACACTGTTGATTCAAATATGGTGATTATAATTAACTTCTGCCTTGAAACATTTAATATACTAAACATATAATGCAAGCTTACTTCTCGGATCATGTTTGTACCTTGACCTTTCTGCAAAATAAGCTAACATACCAAAATATGTTAGTTCCTCCTACCTACAAAAATGAAAACCTATTACTTAAGCAAGGCTGCTGCAGAAAACATTTATAAAAAATGTGTGTATTTTGGGGCTCAAGATTACGTCAAAAGAGAAGTAAGGAATGTACAGTAAGGGGAAGTGAGACGCACTTGTGTGAACAGGTGTTATGTCGAAAAAAGCATCCCTGCCGAAAGAGAATGCATGCCAGTGTTCTGATGAGTTGAGCTTTTACGTTTTTTTTAGGGGGTTAGGGTGAGGATTAGGGTTAGGGCTATCGATTAGCACTACGGTAGCCTAAATCGACAAAGTAGCTCCACTCGTTTCAGATCAGCGACCAATCGATCATTTAGAGACCGGCATGCATTCTGTGGCAGGGATGCCTTTTTCGGCATAACACCGGGTGACGTAATCAGAAGAGTCACCATGAAAAGGTGAACCCTGCCTTTACCTGATAATTGGTCCAGTTTAACAAAGGTAACTGGTGACTACAGATATCTGACTATCTGTTGCGTTTTTGGCTATAAACAAAGTACGCACTTGTTGTTCGGGGAACAGACCAGGAGATGTAGAGAAAGAACTGCTGAGTGTCTGTTCCCCCAAAGCTTTGCAGCGTGGTAAAGTTCGTTTTATATTGGATATTCGCTTGATATTCATATTTAACTCCCCTATATCTTTGAAACTACTCCAATAAAAATCACAAAAGTCACACTTTCTGTTTCAGAAGAAAATACAAATTGTACTACAACATTGCATAGTGACTGATATGTTCATTATTGTAGTGATGAGACATTTTTCGTGAAACAAATAAGCCAGTGCTCGGTCGTGTTGAGCTACTTTGTTGAGTTAGGCTACCGTAGTGCTAATCGATAGCCCTAACCCTAATCTTAACCTTAACCCCCCCAAAAACCCCTAAACCCCCTACCCTAACCCTAACCCAATGGTTCTCAATCCTGTTCCTGGCACCCCACCTGCCAGAATATTTTCATTCCAACTCTACCTTAATGAGGCTTATGTGATCCTTAATAGTCTAAAGCTGGTTACAGACCGAACGCGGCAAGCAGATGAAAACATTCTGCTAGGTGGGGCGCCAGGAACAGGATTGAGAACCACTGCCCTAACCCCAAAAAACCCTAAAACCCTAACCGTAACCCTAACCCCAAGACGGTGGAACTGCACTTGCGCAAAAAGACTCAAGCCCACATGTAGATAGGTAGCTCAACTCGTCAGAACATTGGTGTTGGGAGTGCAGCCTTAGGGACCGTCTACGAAATGCAAAGTGCATTCAGGGGAACCAAGCATTGCTACTGGAACACTTCTGCTAAGATTTTCTAACAAACACCTGTTAAGTTCTTCCAAAAAGACACTTGGAAGAAGAACAAACAATGTCAGTTGCCTTTAAACTGAGGAGGGTGAAAGTTCCACCCCTTCCCCCCATCATGCTCTCTTTTTACAGAGGCACCATTGAGAGTATCATCACTGGCTGTATCGCTGTGTGGTTCGGAAGCTGTTCTGCCTTCTGCTGTAAGGCTCCGTAAAGGGTAATGAATACAGCCAGACCACCGGCACCTCCCTGCCCCCCCTCACGGACACTTTCCATACCCTCCTCACCCGCAGAGCCATCAGCATTGCTGGTGACTCCTCGCACCCCTTACACTCCCACTTCAGCCTCTTGCCTTCTGGGAGAAGGTACCGGACCCTCCAGGCTGCACAAGACCCTTAAACAGCTTTACACACCAGTCTGTCAGGAGGCTGAACTGTCCATTACCTCCCCACTCTGCCTCCTGCACCTGGAGTAATATATTCGCTGACTAACTCAAGGACTGTTTACATTCATACCTTTCCACTGCTAATTTGATTTTGACTTATATGATTGCTACCTTTTGCATTCTATTGTTCACCATTTGCACAACTGCTTTATCTATCGTTACCGTTTGCACAACTGCCGTATATATTGTTACCATTTGCACTACTGCCTTATATATTGTTATACTGTTACCATTTGCACTACTGCAAAGGTAACAGGAAAAAATAACTGCTTACTTCTCGTCTAATCTGTGAAATTGCTGACCTTCCATCGCATATTCGTGCAACGGTATGCTAAATTTATGGACTAACAGAGAACATTACGTAAGTCTGCAGTACACATTCACTCTAACTGAGAATATAATATTCTGATAGGTTTGCAAAAATGTCTGAGCACCACCCTTAGATAAAATAAAATTTAAAATGATAATAATTCATTATTAAATCTAGCCTTTCTTTTTCCACATAATAAAGAATGATGTTACAACGTTCCGCTCATCAGCGCTGACAAGCTCACCACTGTATAATACACACGCAAAGTTTAAATTTAGTTGTATTCATTAACTATAATCTTACCTTGCAATACAAAATGTCTTTATATTATTCCAGAATCTAATTGATGTGGCTTGACACAATTGAGACTCCAGCTTTATATTAATTCCATTTTCATTTAGAGATGGCAAATGATCAGCTTCCTGTCAAACGGAGAAGCGGTCCAAGGAGAAATGGACAGATTCCGTGGCATGGTGTATCATTTCGGGGATATTACCCATGTGAATTAAGCTACGTTCCATTCACCTCGGAGGTCGGAATGATGTCACATCCGAGTTAAAGT
This sequence comes from Mormyrus proboscirostris, assembly GCA_026779585.1. Classification (NCBI taxonomy): domain Eukaryota; kingdom Metazoa; phylum Chordata; class Actinopteri; order Osteoglossiformes; family Mormyridae; genus Mormyrus; species Mormyrus proboscirostris. The sequence continues at coordinate 949,489 of JAODKF010000100.1, forward strand.
TTTTCTCAGTTGCTTTGCTGCATTTCTCACAACAGAATTGTAGTTCTCAGAACTGCTTGTTCAGTTCCCACAGCCTCTAGTCAGTCGTGAACATCATAACCACAATTTCTTGTTGTTTTCATCATTTTACAATTGCTTTAGTGCACAGGCAGATGGTTATGTGCAATTCTCAGCTATATCATGCATCAGTGGCTGCTCATGTCATGACAAACAAAATGCATTGTGCTAGACCTTTTTTTGCATAGTGTAACACTCCAGATGAACTTGTCATTTTGTCGTTGTGTAAGTCATAGGTGGGGAACCTGATCCATGGAGGGCCAGTGTGGGTGCGGGTTTTTGGGATGATCTCTCAAGCAACCAATAACAGTGGGTGCCCAGGACTGGAGTTGAGAACCACTGCTTTATTATTGGCTGATTGAGAAGTCATCCTAAAAACCCGCACCCACACTGGCCCTCCATGGATCAGGTTCCCCATCTCTGGTGTAAGTCATTGCAGTTAAGTGTTCAACAAGATATCATTGGCTGTCAAGTGTATTTTATAGGTTAATACAAAACTTTTTTGATATGTATTCACAACACTGATGATTCCTGCACCACCTTAAATAGCTCTTAGGTGTGAGTTCCCATCACTCCAACCCAATCAGGTAATGGTTTGCCAACCCGACCAGGAAGCCGATGGAATTCCTACCAGCATATTCCCCATTCTTCAGCCCCACTGAGTTTTCAGCTTGGAGGTGGAAGGTATATGACCGTAGCCCACATACACAAATGACAAATGCGTGTGGGGATATGAACGCCTGCAGAGGCTGGATAAGACATTCTGGGAGGTTCTTTCCACACCGCATTGCAAAGGAAGATATCCGTCGTCATGTGGATGTGAACATGTGGACTAATATACAGGATCGTCTGCAACTGTAGAAAGCATTTAGAGTTTCAGTATGTATATATATCGTTCGCCTTTTTTGATTTTGTAATTGTTTTTCTTTCATATCATATGTTATGCATATGGCATGAAAACACGTTTTTTTGTTAGTCTGCAATGTGACCATATACCTGTGCAATCAATAAAATATTCTTCTTGAATCAATCTGTCACATGCAAGGACGCCCAGAGTGCAGACAAAGGCGCAGGAAGCCAGGAATCGGGGAACACGGGTTTATTCATGAGAAAGGCAGGTAAAAAAAGACTGACAACACTATGACCGGACTGGGGAAACAAACTGAAATGCAGACTAAATACAATGGACTAATGACAACAAGCAGGAACAGCTGGTAAACACAGGGAGGAGCAGACAATCGGGGCATAACACAATCTCCCATAAGCAGTGTTTTTTATGGTTCCTCCCCTTGTCATTCAGATGTTTTGTGCATCAGAACATGTTTAGATTGTGCCAATTTTACTTTTACATTTTAGCTGTCATGTTCGTGGATGATGATTCATGGGCTTTCATTTACCGGGCTACTGCCGGTCCATAAAAAGCTAAAACCCAAACATCTGAATCTTAGGCCTTAAAATGTCTGAAATACAATATTCACAAGTATTAAAAGTCACAGTACGATCCATGACTTCAATTATCTGCGGTTTACCACAGTCTCATTTTGATGGCACTGACATATTCAGTGACATAACTTGCTTTTGTGGCATCAACTAAGGATTTTGAAGAGGTGACCTGCTTATGCCGGTCCTCCATGATGTTTTCCCATTTGCACTAAGAGTTTTGAGAAATGCACTCACTGTTATGCAAATTTTAAGTCTCTTATGAGAAATGCATCAAAGCAACTGAGAATATCTGTAACAGTGTTCCAGTACAGTGTTGTGCTGCACTGGATAAGCAAGAGCATGTGATCCACACGAGGTTAACGAAGGGGGCACAGCTCACTGAAGGCGTGAAAAATCTGGGCAGGACAGGTCCCCCCCCCACAAAGATACGCATTCCGGGCACGCCTAAGACACAACAGCACCTGGGGAGGCAAAAGCAACAACATCAACGGGGCTCAAGGAACAGCACGGACACACAGAACAAACACAAGGAGACCAACTCGGACTTCAGACGACAGACCACAGAGAATGCCGACATGCACAGGGGCACCAAAAAATGAAACATGGGTTCCGGGGACACCGGAGGGACCATACCAGGGGGCAAACCTATAGGAGGTAGAAAGGGACCGGCAATGGATGAAGGCACAGAAGGACGGGAAGGAAACACAGGGGACATAAAGGAACCACAAGGCACTGAGGGATGAGGGGGAAACACAGGGGGCACTAAGGGACCAGAAGGCAACAATGGTGAAGTAGGACGGGGAGTAAACACAGGGGGCAAGGGGCAACAGGGAGCTGAAGGGACCCTCGGCGAGCATAAGGCGGGGGCCGCCAGAGCAGCAGACAGCCTCGAGGTCGGAACAGGGGCTGAAGGGTGTGCCAAAGGTGGCGAGGAGGCAGGTAAAGTGGTTGGTGGAGATTGGGAACAGTGGAAAAGGGGAGGAGGGAACCATAGCGTTGGCAGGTTGGGGCGCAGCCACAACCGGCTCAGGCACAGATGACCAATGAGCTGCAGGCGGGGGACCCGCAGGCGAGCATCGAGCCCAAGTTGAGGGGAGCAAAGGCAAACCAGGGAGCTGGACAGGTGGTACCTAATTCCGGTGTCGGTGTCCTCTCCCTCCCCGGGAGACCGACAGATGGGGACCTGGCCTGGATCCGCTACGATGAGGCGGAGATGGACGGGCCCCACCAAAGGGGTCTAATTGTGCAATCAGGGTGATCCCCGAGGGGTCCCACTCAAGCTCCTCCTCCAGCTCCATTACAGAGGGAGGAGCAGTGATCAGATCATCAGGGACCTCCTCGGGAACAGGGACTGGGGCCAAGGAAGCCAGGGGCATGGGAGCAGGATCAGGAATCTGGGGGACTGGAGCTGGGGGATCTGCCGCCAAGGGGTCATGGATCACGGGAGCAGCAGCCAGGGCGTGATGCACCAGGGGAACTGAGACTGAGGGATCAGGGACCAGAGGACTGAGGCCGAGGGATCAGGGACCAGGGAAGGTGGAGTGTCAGCTCGCTGATCTGGGGCCACTGGGGCCTGGACCTTCGCAGGAGGAGCCGCTGGGGCCGGCGCATCAATCGCACAGAGCAGCGCGTCGGCTGCCAGGACTGGGGCCTCAAAAAGTGGCATGCTGGCTGCTGAGATGAGGACCTCCGGAGGCATTCTTGTCGGCCACCACGGAGACTTTGGAAGCCGGGCCAGGAACCACGGAGGATGCTGCAGGAGGCGCCAGGCCAGAAACCTTGGGCGAGGGCGCTGCAGGAACCATAGGCCCTGCAGGGACCTCAGGCGTTGGCACAGGGACCTCCGGTGGTGCAGCCAAAGCCGCTGTGTATGGAGGCACGGGGGACAGAGTAGGAACTGAAGCCAGGGGGGCAAAGCTGTAACCACAGGGGGTGGCGCGTCGGCTGCCGTAATGGGAACCTTGCAGGGCAGCATGTCGGCCGCCAGGGCTGGAACCACAGGAGGCGGCGTGTTAGCCACCGGGACAGGACCCTCAGGAGGCGGCACGCTGGGCGCTGGAGCTGGGGCCGGCGCATCATCTGGCGGGACTGAGGCCTCGAAGGGCGGCGTATTAGCCACCGGGCCTGGGGCCTCAATACAAATTGAAACACGGACTAAATACAGAGGACTAATGACAACAACCAGAAACAGCTGATCACATGGGGATTCCACACAAGGTTAACGAGGAGGCATGGCACACGGAAGGAGTGGACAATCGGGGCAGGACATACAGTACAGCAAGTCGGAGAGCCATTTAGCAAAAACAGTTACCTGTTTCAAAAAGCATGAATTCTTGTTTAGTAAGGCAACTTGTCAGATTTAATAAACTTCAGTTTAAATGGTCTTTATCTTTGTTCACTTACATTTAGCCCAGATTACCATAAATCCGAGAGATTATCCAGCTAAGTAAGAAATTCTGCTCTCTGAAACACGCATGGTATTTTGTGCATAAAAACACAGTAGCAACATGTCGACAGGTATTTGGGTTGGACAGTACTGTGTGTATGATTGATTTAATGAGTCACAAATAAGATGTAAGTGCTAATACACAGTATAAACTGACAGCTTCTGTTGATGAAAGGCATAGCCATCCTGAATTCTGAGGTCAGGATTGTGTAGATTCATCTGACATCCCACCTTTCCCAGAAGTTCTGGGAGTCTCCTGCAAATTTATTAGTAGAGTCTGGCAGCAGACCCACTGTGAGGCACATCCACCACTGATATTACACGTACATTACACAATTCTTTGGTAATCCTTCCGCTGATTGGCAGGTTTCACAGACAGCCAACACACTGGGAATTTTCATGGCAAGAATGTAATTCGTCAATTTGGGCTGAGCTGAGATCCACGTAGTCACTCACGTAGCCTGGTGAATACGGGTTTTAATGTCCCCCCGCTGAGACGTTTGTTTGCTGCCGATCACCAAATTAACCGAGGGGGACACCCCGGTTGACAAAAAGTCAAAACATAATCTAGCTCCCCCGCTGCACCTGTAACATTAAATTACTGCCGCCTCAACTAATATAGAAACATTTTATTTATTAGTTGTGTCTCCTAACTACAATGAAAAAAGAGCCTATCGAATTTACACAAATAAAATGAGGACACTCACTTTATAGAGGTAAATTTAAACAATTTTTTTTTTTAACAAGTATACCGAATTTTAGGAAATATTTTAAATAAATTAAGCTAAAGTCTACCTACTTTCACCATAAAATCCTATAGGATTTATTCAAATTAATCAAGGCACTGTTTTTGGGTTAATTTATAATTTTTTATGAGTAAAGTAAATCCAAGTTTAGCAAGTAATATCCCACTGCCAATTAAAGGGCCCTATTCAGCATCTGACACAAAGTGGCACCAGGCATGATGTCCGTGTCTTTGCCAGCATGAGCCTGATGCAGCTTCCCATCCAGCTGGGAGTTAAGGGCTTTGCTCAGGGGTCCATTAACATCCAGGGGTGCGTTTCCCAAAACCATAGTTGCTAACTATGTTAACAACTTGCGCGGTTCAAACTATGTAAGTACAACGTAGGTGTTTCCCAAAACCATAGTTCACGTGGGGGCAGCAGCCAGGGGGTTCAACGCACGTTCGCAAATACTGTTGTTAACTTGTGTAGTTCAAACTACAGTTCTCAAGTTATAGTTAGAAGCTTAGTTCCGGGTAAATACGTCAGTGATGGTGGAAAATGCAGTCTAAGAAGGGTATAGTCACCGTGTAAGTAAGAAATGTAATAATCTTTAATACCTAATAAGGAATAATTTAGCTCTACGGATCACATATAATGTGAAGTTGTCTGAAAGTATAGTTTGAAACGTAATTGTTGTATGGGTCTTCGGTCATAAGTACGGTATGATTGTGTATAAGATCGACCAAGTCGGCAACTGTCTGTAGTGAGCATTAGGCAGAATTTTCAGACTGCAAAGTATTGTATTAGCACAGGGGTGGCTAATTTTATCCATAAAGGGCCGTTAGGCATGCAGCTTTTTGCTATAACTCTGTACTTAGAGTAGTACGTAGAGGACTGATCGACTGAGGAGTTCGCACACCTGGGTTTGAACAACAGATTGAACGGTTACCCCAAAAAAACCTGCAAACACACAGACCCTTTGTGGATAAGATTGCCCACCCCTGTAGTGGCATATGCAGTCAGTGTGTATTGCTTGGTAAAGGATGTTGTGTACCCCTGTGGTCACTGTGCCATATGGTACACTTCACCATATATAGTAAAAAAGAGAGAGAGAGAAAAAACATTACTAAAATAAAAAGAAAAGAAATAAAACCCAATAATAATAATAATAATAATAAATCATGATAGAATGAAACATGGGGGAAGTAAATTATACAACAGGGAACTTAATGGTAAAAAATGGGGAAACTAATGGGGAGTGAAATTAGGGGCCAAACATATCTTCTATTAATCGCTGTCATACTTGTAGGCCTGCAGGATGTGGTCCATCTCCTCTGCCAAAACCTCCTTATCGTCAGGCAGCTGGATGTTTGCTGTGGCAGCCATGTTGTGCAGCAGTGCAGTCACCACCACCACAGCACAGCATTTCGAAAGCTGCAGTTGCAGGCCACCAGCAGACTTGCTCAGACACCGGAAATGCTGCTTCCACATCCTATGGCTCTCTCCAGAACAGCACACATGCTGGTGTGAGTGCTGTTATACCTCTCCTCTGCCTCTGTGTTGGCTTGCTGGATGGGGAAGAGCAGGTAGGGGCGCAGAGGGTAACCACTGTCTCCAAGGAGCCAGCAGCCCCCAAAGCCACCACCTTCTGCCACCTGGCAGAGAGCAGAGTTGGCCCAAATGAATGCATCATGGGTGCTCCTTGGCCCTGCGACAATGTCAGTAAAGATACCCTGATGGTTGCAGACTATCTGAATATTAATAGCCGAATAGTCTTTCCAGCAGTAATACGCCGGCTCATTGATGGACGACCCGGCGATTGGAATGAGGGTGCTGTCGATCACACCAGTGACTCGGGGAATGCCAGCAATGGTGTGGCAGCCAACAGGGTAGAAACTGCTGTTTAGTCTATGTGTCCTAGCTTTAATACTCCTGTATCTCTTGCCTGATGGCAGCAGTCGGAACAGAACATGAGCAGGGTGCGAGGAGTCCTTTAGAATGTTTTTCGCTCTACTAAAGCAGCGAGAGTTGTGCAGTTCTCCCAGAGAGGGTAAATGACAGCCGATGATCTGCTGGGCGGTCTCTACGATCCTCT
>JAODKF010000100.1:1172323-1191111 GCA_026779585.1 Mormyrus proboscirostris
GTGGCTCATCTGATAGGTCAGAGATCAGGAGGGTTTAATGTTGTTCATCTGATAGGTCAGAGATCAGGAGGGTTTAACGTCGTTCATCTGATAGGTCAGAGATCAGGAGGGTTTAACGTGGCTCATCTGATAGGTCAGAGATTAGGAGGGTTTAACGTCGTTCATCTGATAGGTCAGAGATCAGGAGGGTTTCACGTGGCTCATCTGATAGGTAAGAGATCAGGTGGGTTTAATGTCATTCATCTGATAGGTCAGAGATCAGGTGGGTCTGACGTGGCTCATCTGATAGGTCAGCGATCAGGAAGGTTTAACATCTGGGTTTTGCCTCATTACTCATGACGACACACGCTGCTCACTCAAGTCCTCTTAAGGCTTTAATCTCAGTCTCGACCATCTTTTTATTTCAGAAACAAGCAAAATTATATTGCCTTTATTTTGATTTGGGTTAATCAGGACAGTCATTATGTGCTGGCCACTGCCAGAAGCCGCTTTAATAAAGAAAGCATGTGGAGCCCATTCTAGCATATTGCATTTATCCAGACAATCAATACTGTCCGCCTCACCTGCTTAGGCAGACAAGCTCTTCCTGTTATTCAGCAATATCTGTACTAGCTTCATAATTACTCTCTGCTCCAGATGGAAGTGAAGTAACATCGAGAATCACAGGACAAATGGAATATTGTGCATCGCATATTTACATAAACATCTAAGGTCTCTGTCAGAATATAAACTGAAGAAGCTTCATTTGCATAAAGTATTACTCTCAACAAAACAGACATTTTTAAAAGCCCAAATTCGCTACAATGACTAGAGAGTGATTTTTGTTTTTCTAAAACCAACATGAAGGTTTAGAAGAGTTGGGGCCATTAAGGTCAATGATGTACAGAGAGGAGAGCAGATGGCGACTCATCAGCTCGTCTTTAACTTCAGATGTTAATCCAGCCGTCTGTGCTGTCAGTTACCTTTGGACTGGACACCCCTGAGGACACGGGAAAATACTCCAGGACGGAATCACTCACCCCACTGTCTAGCTGAAGATAATCCACAGTTACATCTTCTTAACATAACCACTTCAGATATTCTCACAGGGTTACAGCCTATGTCTAATATGCAAATAATATGGCTCACTTACTACTTTGGCAAATGAGAAACGTACTTCAGTTACGACACAGGAGTCTTACCAAAACGAGCAGATGGGCATGTAAAACCCGGCACATTTTGCACCAGAGACCTGATCTTCTTTGTTTTTACTTTTCAATTTGGATGTCTGAAAACGTGATGTGAATCTTGCAGGATGCTAACTGAATGGTCATTGTACGGCAAGGCACACACCGTCGTTTAGCACAAACTGCTGTTTCTCATGAAAAGCCATGCAAAGCCATGCAAAGCCCTCAACGCATCACATGCATTTACTGTGTGTGTGGAGCGTAAAAGACGCGTGAAGCTGAACAGAATCACAAAATCACTGCTGCTGTCAGTAACATGGTAATTGAATGTATTTCAAACATTAGATGCATTTTCGGTTGAGTGAAAGTCAACACATTGTTTGTTTTAACGACTAATACTAGTTTAAATATTGTTAGAGACAAGCCAGTTTGTTTACACACATTCACGGGAGACAGTATATAGCTTTGAAAAAACGAGGAACGAATAAATGTTCTGCTCACTCATGCATTAGCCGTTACAAATGATACCCCAAACAGAAAATTCTTAAATAACCCAGTCAGTGACAAGTTGGCTCACTTTCATTCATGTGGAGACACTTTTTTTCTTTTTGTCTGCAAAGAATGCTATCTGAACAAGACACTGAAACAGAGCAGGAATAATGAGATAATCCCTGCAGTGACTTCTCAGATGAAAAATGACATTTTCAGTGAACGTCTCTGTCAAAAGCACGCCGTGTCTGCGCAGGACAGCTCAGTCTTTGTGCAGTAACAGTGTAACAAAGCCTAACTTAGACCAGTCTGCTTACTTGTTCATATATGGCATTCTACACAAACTGTGACACTCATCAATCCAGTCCGTATCTACCAGAAACAGAGAATGAAGCTGGATTTCACTGCAGCTGAGCTCTGCATTGTCAGGAGCTATAAAGCTTTGAATGCTGCCCTCGGAATCCATTTTTCTTGAATCAACTGACAACTAGACACAAATAGGTCATTTTTCCCCCCAGACCCAAACTGGATACACAGCATTAATAAAGCTTTTCCCCATGAAGAGCTGAATGAGCACTTCAGATGATAAATGTACCACATTAACTGCAGACCAGAATCGCACGTCACCGTCTAACAAGCAGGTGAAAGACTACAGCAACAGCCACCTTGCAGCTACTGGGAGAGAAGCTGTTAATTCTGGGTTATTTTTCAGCGTGAAAACATGGATTTTGTAGAGAAAAAGCAGGGAATAACGTGAGAGAGAGAGAGAGGATAAAATCGAAACTGTTATTCTACGACTCCCCCAAAGCACAGCGAGCGGCACAAGAAGGAGCGTTTAACAATAGCTGATGTTAATTTTACGCCTGTGTGCATGAGAGTTATTCACACACACTTACGGCTGTGTTCGTGCATCAATAGCACTTTAAAGAATTCACCTAATTAATTTATTATTATGCTCTTATGGTGAAGAGCAAATTAGGAAGGTTCAGGCAGACATGCAATGTGCCTCACAAAAGCAATAATCAGATGAATACATGTAACTAAAATGTAAGTCTGTTGATGTTTTCACCAGGTGACTCTCCATCCTGACACTCTGTGGCAGGCAGGGAGTGAAGACAGCAGCAGTTTGATGGACACTCAGTGGGGCGGTTCTCCTTCACCAAATACCAGGAGGGTGCCAAGGAAACGCCAACGTGACCCGCAGTGTCCTGCTGCAGAAGCCAGCCTGCCAAGTTTGAAAGTGCAACAGGAAGCCCACCCAGATGCCTTCAGACAAACATACTGCTCTTTCTACCCGGACCTGGCCTGCGACCGACAGAGAGAAATGAGAGCCGAGGTCTAATGCCAAGGGGAGCTACTGCGGGGAATCAGTGTGTGACTGCACAGCATACTCAGACTGCGAGGAATCAGGACGACGGCGTGTGGCTGCGCATCATCCTCAGACTGCGAGGAATCAGGACGACGGCGTGTGGCTGCGCATCATCCTCAGACTGAATGTGGTATCATAGATTAGTGTATAGTCAGGTTTCGGCTCTTTGGGGGAAACATCCAGAGAAATATGAAATGGGGGCTGCACCGCCTGTATCTCTCTGAGCAAGACGACAGACCAGAACTTAAATAATCACCTCGTTTATTTCACCCCCGAATCACCTTTAAGAACCCATTTCCCTGTAAGTAAGGGGGGGTCGGGGAGGGGGGGTTACCTTTACATGCAAACAAATAACCAGGACATTTGTGTTAAGAAAGTGGGATGACAAATAAAACCAGGGGGAGGTTTTATAACTAAACAGATCACAGCTACTTTTATTGTTTTACTGTTAGTATAGTGAGAAACACCACAAGATCCCCAAGAAAAGCATGTGTGTGCTGTTGGTGTGTGTGGGCGGGGGGGGGGGGTCACAGAAAGTGCAGTGTGGATCGCACATGCAACATCCCACCCCCCTGAAGAGGGCGCCATCACGCCTGTCCCTTAGCCAGCTGCTGGATGCGCTCGGCCAGCTGCAGGCAGTGCAGGATGCGTCTGCGCTCCGCGGACAGGGCCTCGTCGGGCACCTGGCCCAGCAGCTTCCGGCCGAAGATGCAGAGATCCTGCGCGAAGAGCCCCACGGCGTCCCGCGGCGCCTCCGGCAGCCGGTCCACTGTGCCGCACTCGAAGCGGAAGCTGATGGCCTTGGAGCGCCGCAGGCCCGGGCCCCGCTCCTCGATCCACGTCAGGGGCCTGCGGAGGGCGCTAGCGTCAGGGCGGGGATCTCAGAGTGACATCAGCAAAGACACCATCAAAAAACCCGCGTCGGAAGCTAGAGAGAGTTACATGTCTGAAGGGGGTAAAATCGGAAGCAGCTTCCTAGTGAAGCTGACAGGAAGGGAGTGAAGCTGACAGGGAAGGCACCTTGAGGCAGAGCAGAGGGCTTTGGTTCTGATGGCAGCCGAGCCTTTCCAGTACTCTGGGGGCTTCAGGAGTGCCTGTGTCTCACGGCGAGGATCTTCCAGCTTCTTAAAGTGCTCGCCGCATAAATGGGGCCGCGGCTACATGACTGCCGATTTTAAGAGCAGCTCTGGCGGCTGCCTGCATGAGCGGCCAGCTAACTTAGAAACGCGATGTTTAACATTAAACGGCACGACTGAGCTTTGGCGGCCCTTAAGCCCCAGAAACCGGCCGGGACCGAGCCAAGCTGGGTGTGACACTGCCCTGGATGAGCGGCTGAGGAAAATGTACCGTTCCAAAACCAGTGAGAGCAGATTTTACCAGCACAGAAAGATCAATCGAACAGAACAAGCACAGATTCTCTGACAGCAAATGGTGATAAAAGCAGCACGATTCCCAGATTATCGGTTCTCCCCAGAAACAGAGAGGGTACGCGGTTCCCTCAGGACAGGCAGTCCCGTTCAGGCCGAGGACGGCGGCGTGGACACGCAGTACCTCTGCTCCTCTGTCAGCAGCCGGGCCGTGAGCTTCACGTGCTGCGCCTCTGCACCCCCCTCCACGCTGGCCGCTGTCACGCTCAGCTCGCCAAACAGGTCCACCAGCCAGGTCAGGCGGGAGACACCGCTAAAGGCCAGGGAGGCGAAGCCAGCCGGGAGGGGCCCGCCTGCGGGAGGACGAGGCAAGTGGGGGCCATCAGTCACAGGACAGCCAAGAAGTCACCCTCCCCAGGCCGAGGGTAACAATGAATCCATAGGCTGATATCAAACCAGAGCAGAAATGCAGCATCTACTGACCCCTAGAGCACTGCTGACGGCACTGCACATCACACTGCACATCACACTGCATGTCGTACTGCACGTCGGTGACTTACTGTAAGAATACAAGGTCTAGCCATAATTTAGACCACATTTAAACTATAAGTACATTGAACTGAAAAAGTACTGCTATGCATAAGATATAAAGTCATCTTCCTTGGCTGTCAGCACATAAATCTGAGAGCAGGATTCACTCTTTTGCAACCCTTCTGCAGATCTTTTACTCGTGGAACCTGAATTTATATCCAGATCCTTTAACTTGACAGTGGACAGGACAGACACAGGCTGCATACATCACACTCTCTTCATTATGACACATCCTCAGCATAGATTGTGTCTGGGAAACAGCTGGGACAGATGTGGGGCGCAGGGCTGACAAAGTCACCCCATCCACCCAGTGGCTGATGTAGATTACACTCCATCCGGACGCCCAGCCAGCGGCTGACGTAGATTACGCTCCATCCGGACGCGCAGCCAGCGGCTGACGTAGATTACGCTCCATCCGGACGCCCAGCCAGCGGCTGACGTAGATTACGCTCCATCCGGACGCGCAGCCAGCGGCTGACGTAGATTACGCTCCATCCGGACGCCCAGCCAGCGGCATGACTGAGGCTGAATCAGCACGTCTGCAGACGGCGGCCCGGACGTGCGCCCCGCTACGTTTGCGATGACCGGGGGTCCTCGTTAAGGAGGAGGGGCCAGTGAACTGGGCCTGCCATTCACAGAGATTTATGCAGGGGCCACGAAAGGTGGAGAATAGAAGGACGGCTCCATGGCTTTGAGCGATTAAAGTCCAAAGATCCCTGTAACATCAGTGGGATCTACGAGGCAGACATCTCTCCTGGGAAGTCGAGTCACAGTCACTCCTAGCAAAAGCACGGAAGAAGGGGACACTGCCAAGCCAACGAGGAAATGCGGTTTGCGGAGGACAGCAAAAGCCTGAGCTGGACCCAGCAGGAGCTCTGGGAGAAGCAGAACATGGAATTCGGACAAAGCCTGGAGCTCAGTGCCAAAGAAATCATTATGGCCAAACACGAGAGAGAACGCTGCTCATTTCCTGCAATAAAAACGGCATTTCCTTACATATTATACCTGGATGCGGCCCAAGATGCCCCCTGCAGGCCTCACCTGTGAAGTGCAGACTCCCTTCCAGAAGCTTCTTGCCAGATAGCTCCTTTTTCAGCTGCTTGTACTCAGCTGTGAGCAGTTCAATGTGCTCCACATGCAGCACCTTCCCTGTAGGGCAGACGTGGGGTCAAAACCCAGCACCAGATGTGGGCTCAGAACCCAAAGCCAAATACCAAAAGCAAGGGTCAAAATGCTTATTTGGATTTTTTTTTAAATCAAGATTCCCTTCCATATATATATATCTAACAGCCAACCCTGAAGGAAATACACTTTAACACTTCAAATCTATGGTGGTGGCCTGATGCTTAGGGAAGCGCACTTGTAATTAAAAGATTGCGGATTTGAATCCCCGACAAGCAAGGCACCACTGAGGTACCCTGAGCATGGTACCGCCCCCAGGCACTGCTCCCCAGGCACTGCTCCCCAGGCACTGCTCCCCAAGCACTGCTCCCCAGGCACTGCTCCCCAGGCACTGCTCCCCAGGCACTGCTCCCCGGGCACTGCTCCCCGGGCGCTGAATTAGCTGTCCCCTGCTATGTCACATGTGGGTTAAATGCAGAGGACACTTTTCAGTGTTGTGTGCGGGCTTGAGTCAAGAATGATCACTAATCACAAAATTCAGGTCCCACACAGTCATGAGATGCTTCATCAAGAGGGTGAGGAAGTTCTACTAAGGGGGGACATGAAAAAACCCTTCCCAAGACCACGAGATTCCTATGAAAGGCATCGAAAACGTCTAATGCACACAGAACCACAAAGGAGAGAGTACAAGACCGTATGGAGGTTTAACTGTAGAGCAGGGTGGCTGATGTTGGGAGACGCTGTTTAGCTGACAGGTTCCCCTGGATCTCCTCCGCTCACCCTTTCGAGCAGCCAGATCCCAGAGCTGGACGGCAGCAGCGTAGGACAGCGCCAAGGGATACTCCACGCAGACATGCTTCCCGGCCTCCAGAAAGCTCCTGCTCGACAGGAACAAGAGGCAGAGTGACGGCCACGAGGTAAATGATCAAGCGACACTCTGCTTAGGAAGTGGATTAAGGGAACAGTACCTCACTGGGGAACATGATGGTGAGCCCTGCCCTCATTATTTAAAAAATACAGTGTGTAGAGGCTGGCATGGCAGCCAATAGGAGTGTCCTCATAACTGCTCGAACCCCAGTCCCGCAGGGCCTCTTTGCATTCCAGTTATGTGGATTGGGGTCTTCAAGCTTCCCATGTGTGTGTAATTGTTTGTGAGTGTTCAGACAGAGGGATGTTCATTTGGCTGAACAGCATCCAGACCTGGTAGAATCTTGTATACCTGGATCATGTCCCCCCTTAGTCTCCTTTGCTCGAGGCTAAACAGATTCAGCTCAGCTAACCTCTCCTCAAAAGACATTCCTGTATTGTGTAACAGGTCAGCCGGAAAAAGACCAATACTAACAGACTGAAAGGAGCCGTATCAGTACCTAATGCAGTGGAGTCAGACATACTTTGGGGAATAAATCAATTCCCCTGTTGTTCACGTATACTGGGACAAGGACAGTACTCTGATTAAACGGCGTAGTTGTGCTATAACCGTAGCTGGACTTAGCTGTGCATGTTAACATACTGACTGTCTAGACATTGGAGAACCTAGAGACACAGTAAGGCTTCATCTGTTTGACGGAAACCTGGCTTAAAGGCAAGCAGCTCCATAAAACATCCATTAAAGTTCAGTTCTAAGTGTTACCAATATAACGTCCAAGCAAACATTTACAAAGTTCAACTTTCCCTCCTCCAAAACTCAGCTCTAACTTCGCAAAAACAAATTACTGTAAAACACCAGGAGAAAATCACCGTCTTGCAGCCTCAGAAGCTGCAGGTCAGGGCAGACCCTTTCGTGGCGGTGCTGGGGTCGCTCAATAATTAATGTAGCGGGGGCCTGCAGTCAGTAAACACTGAAGAGACAACAAGGCTGCGCTAGAAGCTGGCAGCTGAAGGACAATACCTGGTGTTCAGTGGGGATAATTAGCCCAAAGCAGCAGACAGTGAATCATGAAAATGTTCATAAGACCTCATTAAAACAGGCCTGAAATAACTCGCCATTCGTTACACGACCCCGCCCCGCCCCGCACAGGCTGGAGAGCCGCTATCCCGGAACGCTTGATTAATTGTGTTTTCCGACAGCTGGATCACGGCAGGCATTAGAATGCACCTGTCAACATACACGGCCCTGCCTTCAAAATGAGGCTTAAGAAATGATTATAAGAAATGCCAAAGCCGAGCTTCGGAGAGCAGGACGCGTAACTGTGAATGCGGGGGGGGGGGGCTGCGGAGAATCAGCCACCAGCCAGCACCTGCTAATGAAGGCGCCTGCTGTCTGCCAGCTGTAGAGGCAGCCTCTGAACCTGCCACCTGCAGGACGAGTGAGGGAGCTGCGCTCAACCCCCCCTCAGCCCCCCCAGCAGCAGTCACCATGCAGCTGACTGGCACCGTTCACCTCTGACTGGCAGTCATCTGCCACCACCGTACAGTGCCACGCTCCAGTGCCGCTACTGTGTTTTATGCTCTGTTATAACCTCAATGCAGTTTACTTAGCGATATGACTGTGGGTTAAGGCCTAGACAGTCACAGCTTAGGGGCTTGAACTTCCCGTGTGAGACACGAGGAGATCAGAGTTAGCGGTGCCATCTGATGGATCACCATGGAGACGCGATGTCATCATCACACATGTGGCCGACTCAATGGGCCTTAAAGCAGCTCAATGAACTGAAAGCAGATCCATCAACTATGAAATTTGCTGAAATGATGCTGAGCCTTAACTGGACAATAGTCCCCTCCCCCAAAATGACACAGAACATCAAGAACCGCAGATCTAGGACTGTAGGCCTGATTTCAAAATTGGTGGAGACCAATTCATGGTTCACAGTCTTGGTAGGGACGTGTCTCTACCATCCGTACCCCAATCTACACTCTTGGCACAGACCTATACAGGCATATCCAGTTTAGCCTCAGACATGTGACACTACTGACATCTAGTGGAAAGAGTAACATCTAGTCCCAGTATATTTCCCGGATCTGCAGCAGAATTACTGGAGCTGTACCTAGAGACCCCTGCACAGTACCTGACGTGCTCTTTGTGGGATTATCGGGGCTGTACCTAGAACTGCCATAAGACTGTATGATGGTCATGAAGATGGAGCAGGTGAGACACCTGCACAGTACCTGACGTGCTCTTTGTGGGATTATCGGGGCTGTACCTAGAACTGCCATGAGGCTGTATGATGGTCATGAAGATGGAGTGGGTGGACACCTGCACAGTACCTGACGTGCTCTTTGTGGGATTATCGGGGCTGTACCTAGAACTGCCATAAGGCTGTATGATGGTCATGAAGATTAAGCAGGTGAGACACCTGCACAGTACCTGACGTGCTCTTCGTGGGAGGAGTTCTCTGTGCTCACTATGGCTGCATGGATGTCCTCGCGACTCAGGGCCTCCTCCAGAGGGATCTGCTTCACACCCTGCTGATCTTCCAGAGCTCTCCTGTGGGGCAGAGGGCCGTCAAAACAGGCCTCATCATTTAAAAAGACAGCAAGTGGCCAACTGAGTCATTCGCCAACCAGACCGCTACACTCTGCCAGCAAGTGAAGGACTTTTCCAACATGCTATGGAGTTTTGTAAGGAAAATGAAAGTTATGTTATGTGCTCGTCACTGTGATTCACATTTGGCTTTGAGACTCCCGCTGGCTCACCTGGAAACAAACCCTCTGATGGTGAACTTCTCGGCCGGGCTGGACGGCACAGGCGACACCAGGTCCCTGATCCGAACCTGGCCCGCCATGCCGACCCCCAGAACCACCACGCCGAACATTCTCCCCTGGGGAGGAAGCGAGAAAGTGAGAAAGAAAGCTCGTTTGTGGGTCTGTGCCTGTGTGAAACGTGCACTGCAATCAGGCAGAATGAGGGAAAAAATGACGAAATTCCAGGCCATAGTGAATTACTGAGGAATATTAAGAAGATTTTTAGAAGCAACTGCTTTTCATGCATTCGTTATTCCAAACACAGTACTTGAGGAGAGAATCCCAAAGTCATTTTAGCAATAGGCTATTACCTGACAGGTTATCTGTCAAAATGATTTATGTAACCATTAATTTTTATATAATTTCTGTTGCCACAGAAGTTTTAATGTCTTTCCAGGGGTGTTCCTTACACTGTCGAGTGTAAGAGGTCTGTGAGTCTGTGCACGCTACACTGTCAAGTGTAAGAGGTCTGTGAGTCTGTGCGCGCTACACTGTCAAGTGTAAGAAGTCTGTGAGTATGTGTGCGCTACACTGCCAAGTGTAAGAGGTCTGTGTGCGCTACACTGTCAAGTATAAGAGGTCTGTGAGTCTGTGTGCGCTACACTGTCAAGTGTAAGAGGTCTGTGAGTCTGTGCACGCCTGATCAAGGTTCTCCTTCAGTATCGTCACGAGAAGGTTGGTCTCCTGTTCCATCAGTATGGGTCATTGTAACTAATGGGTAATTTGTAACTAATTTAATGCCTATATATGGTGATGATTCACAATTCAGGGATAATTCAGACACTAAAGATCCAGCAAATGTATACTTTTGTGTTACAAATTCACCCACCTTAAGCACCATCGAGTGAGATCCGCAAACTGAGGTGTCATTACATGGATGCCTTGCAGAGAAAACTGCAAAACGACAATTTTATTTAAAAGCAAATGCACAATTTCTGAAAGGTTGCAAAACAAAAATAGGGAAGATCTCATATGATTTTAGGAAGTAAAACCAGAATGTGCTGAACTGCATAACTGTACAAGCCTCCATTTTCAAAAGCCTTGTTAGGCGAATTTTGCAGGGTAAAGACATGAAGAGGAAACATCTACCAGGACCAGAAAGGTGTTTCCCAGATGTTCAGGCACACAGGTGATGAGGAGACGCAGACTGTCACAAGGCCGAGTGAGAACCAGATGTTCAGGCACACAGGTGATGCGGAGACGCAGACTGTCACAAGGCCGAGTGAGAACCAGATGTTCAGGCACACAGGTGATGCGGAGACGCAGACTGTCACAAGGCCGAGTGAGAACCAGATGTTCAGGCACACAGGTGATGCGGAGGCGCAGACTGTCACAAGGCCGAGTGAGAACCAGATGTTAGAGAAATTGAGAGAAAGCCTTGATTGTACAGTGAACCAAACCAGATGTTTCCAGAAAGCGATCGATCTTAGCGAATAATGAACAAGATAACGAATGACATTTGTAAAGGCAGAGTGAGGTCTACATATGCTTCCAGAAAATCCTTTGTTATTCCAGAATTAATGAACAAACTTTAAGTAGTCAAAAGGACAGTGTGGTGGCTCTGAGGCTTGGGATCTGTGCCAGTAACTGGAAGGTTGCTGGTTCAAATCCCATGAATGCCCAGAGTGATTCTACTCTAAATGAGCCCTTGATCAAGGCCCTTAACCTGTAATTGCTTCATGCTGGGTGTGACGTTACTCTACATCCAGCCCTATAAGGAGGTCCTCCATCCTACAAGAATTAACGTGGGGGCTGGTGGCAGGATTGGCACTCCAGTCAACTAACATGGACTGGGAAAAAAAAAACTCCCACTGGTCCATTCGGGCTGGTTTGGTGCTGAGGTTTTACCTCCTGCACGGCTGCACTCAGGCTCTCATCCCTGAGGCAGTTTGTTGTTTGGTGGGTGTGGCAACGTGCTGCAATCCTCCTCCTTACTCATCTCTCATTGTTAGCTCCTACCCAGCCTCCGCGTGAGAAAATCACAGATAACAGGCTCATCGATTCCACGTATTTCAATGGTGAAATGTGTAATATGACTGTTACACCAGACATGTAAATGTAAAAAAAAAAACTAGAGAATCAGTGGAAACACACCAAAGCTACCATAATTAAAACCATAATAAAACAACCGATTTCTTGAAAATAGGCTTAAAATGCGATGCTGCATCCTTCTAAAAAAAGGAGAATGTCGAACAGTAATAGGAAAAGGAGGTAACTTCTGAAAGGAAGCCTTAAAACAGCATCTGGAGAAGATGGTTAAAATACATCTTAGAAAAGTAATTACTGCAATGTTGTGCAGCATATTACACATAACAAAAGCAGCAGAGCAGCAAATCTCAGAGCTCCCAAGGACTTGTGTAGGCCCTCAGCATCGCATGTTCCACATGCCCAGAGCACCCTCTACAGCAGTGTGTGTTCTCTGGTGTGCAGTGTTACACCTCTTCTCAGCCACGGTTTGGGGATTCAGCACTGGAGTCAGCAGCTAAGATGATACCTGCTGTCTCCTCATGCAGAAATGCAGGACACAGCAGCCTTGCTGAAGCCATGTGCATCTGTCGGTCTGCAGAAATCCACCAGGGGGCGTAGAAGCAGAGAACTGTCAGAAGCTGCATAGTGCACTGAGGGCAGAATTCCAGTGAGTTCCTCTTTTCAATTTATCCTGCACTAGACCAAGGAGGCTCATTATTTCACCCCAGGCCCGCCTGTAATTCTCTAGGAATTGTTCATTAATGAGATGGTCCAAGGGGTTCATGACCACCCACAAAAGTAACTTGGCTTCCTGGACAGCGCTGTGTCAAATGCTGTCTTGACTTACACAACTCTCTGCCTTGGCTGGTTGTGAGGGGTGATTCCCCTTCCCAGTTCAATAGATGTGACTGAACACAGCAAGTTTGATTGGTTGGCTCATCATGTAGCTACCGCGGTTGCTCAGAATTTATGAACTGGATTTTGAATTGACTTGGCCACACCCTGTAAGATGCTGAACTGGAATGAGAGTAAGAAGAATTTGACTCATTTCATGTCAATGCAATCACACAAAACCCAAATGTAAATCTTGCAAAACCAAAACATAACCGATTTCCTTCCAACGTGGTAGATGCATAGATTGACTTTATACTAGTGAGTAACTTTATATTTGTATGATTGTAAGATAATTGTATGTTTTAGCCTATTCTAACAATATGCATTTGGTTTATATCAGCCCTCTAAGTCCTTTTCCATGTGCATATATTTAGTGATTTTGCATAATTAAATGTTACCATTTGTGAGGAGTCTGCAGTAGCTCTTCCTGTGTGTCGTGGGCTGTCACATGGATTGTGTGACTGTGTGAAGTGCTCTTCCGCCATGGTACACAAAATGACAGTTAAATGATTTATTCTATAAGCGACACTTCAGGTGTGGCGTTCATTATGAATAACAGTGACATGCTCAGACTTTTCAGGCAGGTGCTGGAATAGGAGGGCATGATCGACAGGTACTTTTTGCTGCGGTACATATTCCTGACCACATGTTGGAGGGTATGGGGTGGGATTCAGTGTATGCTGTTTATGCTAACATGCTGGGTAATTCATATTGAGATATTAAGCTGTACTGTTAAAGCATATGAATATGCATGCATATGAATTTACATGAAATTAATTCCATTTTAATTCTATTTCCTTATATTCGAAGCAGAATTGCGACTCCACACCGTGTATTCAAACGATTTATGAATTTTATTTTATTTTCAAAGTCATTCTCAACTCAGTTCTGAATGGTGCACATCCCTGTTATGTACTCATATGCACACAGGTGTTACAACAAAGAGTCCCGATACCTCATCGTCAGCATTATTACGTTGTCCAAAAAAAGACCGTCAATGTGCTCTATTTTGTCCTCTATTTTGGACAACATCTGTGTCTTTGTGACAGGACAGCAAGCAGAAGTTAAAATAAAGAACGACGTAGAAAATAACCAGTGGGTGGGAGCGCTCGTCAACCTACGGAGATGAGTGCAGTACAGTGTGCACTGGTGTGTAAGTAGGTCTGCAAATACGGTTCAGATTAACTGGACCAGTCAAAATGTGCATTAAGAGATAACGTATCAGACAAACTTTGACAGTACTGCTCCCAGTCTGAAAAAAAACGTCTTCAAGATAAAGTAAAAGCTTCTCAGCGTATGATACTGCTAAGTGGGAAGGAAACAGAAACTCATAGTAAAAGGCGATCTTTGTAGACTTTAAGCAGCTCCATGATCAGCAACTGGTTTACCAGTTTCATAAGGCGTGTGCCAGAGGTGCGACAAGGATGAATACCGCGGATTGTTACAGACCAAAAGTTGTTAAATGTCATGGAAGTCAAAATGTTCTGCTAGTCACACAAGGTGCAAAATCAAGTTGTGTAAAAAAATTCATGACTAATAATAGAACCCATTTGCAGGAATAAACAACAACAAACCCCCCCCCCCCCCCATGCTTAATGGTTAACAAGAGAAGCAGCTCATTCATTTTAACCTCACCGGCCTCTCATCAGTTCAGGCTAAAAAGTTATAGGATGAACCAAGTGCGAACTTCAACGCGCTTTGGCTTCGTGACAAAAATAATTTTACCGGTTATTAAACTACATTAAACTCGCATTCTGCGCACGCATCCCCGGCGATCGCACGTACCCTGTGCGAATGGGTGTTGCACCGACCGGATGCTCCAGGAATCGCCAACTTCCTGCAGCTGGACGAAAAAAGATCAATAAAACGCACCGTCTGTCAAACACAGCCGAACAGGAGTGCGACCCAGTGATGACGACATACAGAAGGCGGCGGCCACACGTTATCGCTCCGAGTCACGTGATTTTCAGGTCACGTGTTCTTCCTCAACGAATCATCTCAACGAAGTGTTCGCTCGAAGCTTGTATTAATAAAGTTTTTTTTTTTTGAACAACATGCCTACCGTCATAGAAGTCACCTGAAATGACACATGTGAGGCAACCCTGTACATTTAGCTTACTTATGCGAATCTGAGTGTAGACTTACATTATCGGTGTTTTGTTATGATGACGGCCAGTTGGCTCGTCTTATTTCGCTTCAGCATTCAATATATATTCAATGAAATGCGCTTGTATGGGATACTGTTTTATCAATATTGTAACCGAATCAGACACCTCTATAAATCATAATTTTGTTCCAGTTGCGTAGCGCGTGATTGTATTATTTAGGTATGGTATATATGTAACATGATAACCAATATATATGTATGTATATATTTGACAAATACTTGCAGTTACCAAAACTAAACTACCAAGAGCGATATTTGTGACCGTTCTCTTGAATGTTTGTATTTTTGACTTTTTTTTTTCTTTAATGGCGTGTTATCTCTGCGACAAGTAAAGCACAAATTTTATTGCCTTTCATATGCTAAATTGACGCTTGATCAACAATAGATTATTTATTACACCAGTGGGCAATTATATACAAATATTTCCGGGAACTATTACAATCGATCTCAGTCTGGTGCCCTGAGAGTTCCTACTGCTCCAGATCTTTAGGTGTATTGTACCACCTGCACCTTCAGCGAATCCGTTACAGCTGTTTAAATAGTTATTTGTGTGAGTAAAAATCTGAGGTGGTTTTCTGTGTCGGTCTAGACTGAGTACAAATCAGCGTTGATGTAATTTGACATTTCCCAAGATTAATTTGTAACTGTATCAAATTATGTCAGCTAATACACTCTTAAGGACTACTGATGGATGAACAGTTCATTTTTTGCTGTAGATGTGGAGTACAGACTGTGTTTAATGTCTTTGCAGCTTAGACACAGACCTCAGTGCAGACCTCAGCGCAGGCCTCATCATTGCCAATAAGCAGCAATGCCGGCTTCCCTGAAGAGCCTTCAGCAGATGGCCATCTTTGTCACCGTGGTGACAGGAGGAGGCTGCTCAGTGATGTACTACCTGATGCAAAGTAAGGCATCCGTCGTTGCCGGGCAACAACTTGTTTGAGGGGAGAGTGAAGCATGTGGAGGAAGGTTATGTGGCTCAGACATCACCTTTCAGTCAGTCATAATTTTCATTTTTATTTTTCCATGATTAGATTCAAGATTCAAGAGGTTTATTCGTCACGTACACATGTAGCGAATTTTAACCCATGGTCACTCCAAGCAGCTACGCATGATAAGAGGATAATGAAATATAGAAAAATAACAATATAAAATAAAAAATATTTGAAATGTTCAGCTGTACATAATCGATACATAAGTGATAAGGTTAAAGTGATTGTGCTGTGCAATATGAGTGCAATGTGCATGGTGCATTTTTAGTGTTATGACGAATCAGGTTGCTGGTTGAATATTTTATTTAGCTTTCTTACTTTCAGTGGTTCCCGAGACAGTGACGGTGTTCACCACCACTCAAGCCACACATTTGAGGGGGGCCCTGAGGTTTGGGGGCCCACTGTTGGCCATAAACAGTCGTTACACTAGGGGGTCCTAGATAAAAAAAAAACCCGCCCCTGCTCTATATTGATTCTCTAGAAAAAGGAAATGAAGAAAAAGTGAATCTGCAGAATAGTGATAGAAAAAAGCCGGAAAAGTCACGTGCGAAACAGGATGATGCTGATGTTGTGTTTATTTACTGCAGAGAACTTCTCCAGGTCTGATTACTATCGCCTGGCCCTTGAGCGCCTGGAGGCCCACCACCCAGCCATGGAGAGCCTGGGCGCCCCCCCTCTGCAAGCTCACAATATCCGACTGACAGATCGGCACAACCGCGTGGACCCTGCCAGGGCTCAGGTGGGGGCGGGGGCGTACGGGGGGGGGGGCTCAGCTGGGGCCCCCGGCCGCTCAGCACTGCTCCGCCCACAGCGGAGTGCCCGATGGATCTGATACTCGTTAACAAACCGCTCTGTCATGTTTCAGATAAAAATCCCCGTGTCAGGGACGAAATCGGCCGGCTACCTCTACACATCCTCGACGAGGGATGTACACCTCAACAGGTGGGCAGGTTCTTTAATGATGAGGATAAATCCTTTACTTGCCATTTGCACAGTACAGGTACACTGGAATTCTGCTCTTTGCCGGCTGTTTGCACAGTACAGGTACACTGGAATTCTGCTCTTTGCCGGCTGTTTGCACAGTACAGGGACACTGGAATTCTGCTCTTTGTCAGCTGTTTGCACAGTACAGGTACACTGGAATTCTGCTCTTTTTCGGCCGTTTGCACTGTACAGGTACACTGTAATTCTGCTCTTTGTCAGCCGTTTGCACAGTACAGGTACACTGGAATTCTGCTCTTTGCCGGCCATTTGCACAGTACAAGTACATTGGAATTCTACTCTTTGCCGGCCGTTTGCACAGTACGGGTACACTGGAATTCTGCTCTTTGCCGGCCATTTGCATAGTACAGGTACACTGGAATTCTGCTCTTTGACGGCCGCTTGCACAATACAGGTACACTGGAATCCTGCTCTTTGCCGGCCGCTTGCACAGTACAGGTACACTGGAATTCTGCTCTTTGCCGGCCATTTGCATTGTACAGATACACTGGAATTCTGCTCTTTGACGGCCGCTTGCACAGTACAGGTACACTGGAATCCTGCTCTTTGCGGTCCCATGTTGCCCTCCTAATATAACTGTTCAGTTAATGAATGCTTTCTTGCACCCCTACCCAGACTGTCAGCTGAGAGGCGAAGGCCTGAGCACAGTCAGGGCCCCTAGAACATCCTGGAATGGCATTCAGGGTGTGTGTATCTCACTGTATCTTACTGGTCCAGGTGGTGTCTGCAAGAAGCGGTGCTGTTACTGCGGGACGGCCGGCGGATCGATG
The DNA here is from genome assembly GCA_026779585.1 of Mormyrus proboscirostris. NCBI lineage: Eukaryota > Metazoa > Chordata > Actinopteri > Osteoglossiformes > Mormyridae > Mormyrus > Mormyrus proboscirostris. The sequence goes on from JAODKF010000100.1 coordinate 1,189,902, forward strand.
TCCTTGGAGCCGGCACTGAGGCCCCAGACCCCCCCTCACCCCAGGACTTTGGTTTTTAATGCTTGTAATCACCTCCCCCGTCCCCCTCTCCAGGACCCATGGAAAGGCGGTACATTAACCATGTTAGCACAGACATGGGAAGGGAACCCAGGCAGACAGAACTGGCTGAAGGAGACATCCCACCTTTTTCAGTGTAATAATAACAAGAATGTCCATAATATTGTGTTTGTTATTTACACTGCACACACTGATTTATCTCTGGTTTGCTAGTAGTTAGCTAGCAACGTAACTCACAACTGGATCTGGTGTCAGTTCTCCTGTGCTTAGAGGTACCTGCTTAGAGGTACCATAATCCTATATAACTGATTTTAGATTAACAAAACCAGAAGAAAGAAAGTGAGCCCATTAGCCGGGGTACTAGTAATAAATCACATATGTTTGTGTGCAATATTTTCACAGCGATACATTAAGTGGTTCAGTCTTTTTATTGTTTATCTCTTTTCCCAGTTAGCTCCCAGTATGAAGTCTGCCGGCAGCCGGTTTGTCTCCTGGTTAGCACAGGTGCACCGTATAGCGACACTCCGGCCAATGATGCACCACATATACGATGGTGATCCCATGGGATTATAGTAGAGCTGTTTATGAAAAACAGTATTACCTGTGGTGTACAGACCTTTTATTTTGCATATAATGTACACTATACTGTCTAAAGTACTGGGACACCTGCCTTTACACACACATGAACTTTAATGACATCCCATTCTTAATACATAGGCTTTAATATGGAGCTGGTGCACCCTTTGCAGCTATAACACCTTCAACTCTTCTGGGAAGGTTGTCCACAAGGTTTAGGAGTGTGTTTAAGGGAATTTTTGACCATTCTTCCAGGAGAGCATTTGTGAGGTCAGGCACTGATGTTGGACGAGAAGGCCTGGCTCGTAGTCTCTAATTCATCCCAAAGATGTTAAGAACATAACAAATTTACAAAGGAGAGGAGGCCATTCGGCCCATCAAGCTCGTTTGGGGAGAACTTAACTAACAGCTGTGTTGTTAAAATCATATCTATCTCTGATTTAAAGGAAACTAGGGTTTGCGCCACACTAGCAGGTTGACTATTCCATACTCTGACTACACGCTGTGTAAAGAAGTGCTTCCTCAAATTTATTTTAAAATGTTCTCCCGCTAATTTCCACTTATGGCCATGAGTTTA